>CM033636.1:13398193-13531047 GCA_019453435.1 Rhinogobius similis | reverse complement strand
TAAATTTAGCTCAGTTTGTCAGAGCGGGGTGCTAATAACGCCAAGGTCGTGGGTTAAATCCTTGCTAGACAATGGATTATGAACAGATTTCTAACCCTAAGCCAAATTCTTTCACCAAGAATGGAAACTACAATGGCAGAACTGTGATTTTAATCAGCCTGATTGTCTTAATCTTTGTGGGCTAAGTGCAGAACATAAGCAGCTCTACTTTCAAGTTGTTAAGGTCTGAAAGTGACTGAAATGGACATTTATACAAAGTTGAAATATTTAGTTAAATTTGGCTAGCCTTTACATTCCTGAAGGTAGTACAACACCAACTTCAGAAGCGCAATTTCCAATTTAGCCGAGAAATGCTAATAACACCAAGGGTGTGGGTTCAATCTCCATACTAGCCCCATACTAGATTATGAACAGATATCAAACACTGAAAAGAATGTGCTGTCATTGAGTTTACTTGATTGTAGAAGAAAAAGTGATATTGGCTGGTTAGCTCAGTTGGTTAGAGCGTGGTGCTAATAACGCCAAGGTCGTGGGTTCAATCCCCATACTAGCCAAGGGATTATGAACAGGTATGAAATGCTGTCAGGCCAAGTACTTTGACCAAGAATGGAAAAACTGTGGATTTTAATGAGCCTCATTGGTTTCATCTTTGTGGGTTAAGTGCAGAACTGTGAAGCCAACAGATTTCATTCCTTCGGTACTTCAACGTAAGCAGTTCTACTTTCAAGTAGTTAAATTCTGAAAGCGTCTTTGACTGAAACTGACATATACCCAAAGCTCAAATATTTATTTAAATTTAGCTCAGTTTGTCAGAGCGGGGTGCTAATAACGCCAAGGTCGTGGGTTAAATCTCCTCGCTAGACAATGGATTATGAACAGATTTCAAACCCTAAACCAAATTCTTTCACCAAGAATGGAAACTACAATGGCAGAACTGTGATTTTAATCAGCCTGATTGTCTTAATCTTTGTGGGCTAAGTGCAGAACATAAGCAGCTCTACTTTCAAGTTGTTAAGGTCTGAAAGTGACTGAAATGGACATTTATACAAAGTTGAAATATTTAGTTAAATTTGGCTAGCCTTTACATTCCTGAAGGTAGTACAACACCAACTTCAGAAGCGCAATTTCCAATTTAGCCGAGAAATGCTAATAACACCAAGGGTGTGGGTTCAATCTCCATACTAGCCCCATACTAGATTATGAACAGATATCAAACACTGAAAAGAATGTGCTGTCATTGAGTTTACTTGATTGTAGAAGAAAAAGTGATATTGGCTGGTTAGCTCAGTTGGTTAGAGCGTGGTGCTAATAACGCCAAGGTCGTGGGTTCAATCCCCATACTAGCCAAGGGATTATGAACAGGTATGAAACGCTGTCAGGCCAAGTACTTTGACCAAGAATGGCAAGACTGTGGATTTTAATGAGCCTCATTGGTTTCATCTTTGTGGGTTAAGTGCAGAACTGTGAAGCCAACAGATTTCATTCCTTCGGTACTTCAACGTAAGCAGTTCTACTTTCAAGTAGTTAAATTCTGAAAGCGTCTTTGACTGAAACTGACATATACCCAAAGCTCAAATATTTATTTAAATTTAGCTCAGTTTGTCAGAGCGGGGTGCTAATAACGCCAAGGTCGTGGGTTAAATCCCCTTGCTAGACAATGGATTATGAACAGATTTCAAACCCTAAGCCAAATTCTTTCACCAAGAATGGAAACTACAATGGCAGAACTGTGATTTTAATCAGCCTGATTGTCTTAATCTTTGTGGGCTAAGTGCAGAACATAAGCAGCTCTACTTTCAAGTTGTTAAGGTCTGAAAGTGACTGAAATGGACATTTATACAAAGTTGAAATATTTAGTTAAATTTGGCTAGCCTTTACATTCCTGAAGGTAGTACAACACCAACTTCAGAAGCGCAATTTCCAATTTAGCCGAGAAATGCTAATAACACCAAGGGTGAGTAGTTAAATTTGGCTAGCCTTTACATTCCTGAAGGTAGTACAACACCAACTTCAGAAGCGCAATTTCCAATTTAGCCGAGAAATGCTAATAACACCAAGGGTGTGGGTTCAATCTCCATACTAGCCCCATACTAGATTATGAACAGATACCAAACACTGAAAAGAATGTGCTGTCATTGAGTTTACTTGATTGTAGAAGAAAAAGTGATATTGGCTGGTTAGCTCAGTTGGTTAGAGCGTGGTGCTAATAACGCCAAGGTCGTGGGTTCAATCCCCATACTAGCCAAGGGATTATGAACAGGTATGAAATGCTGTCAGGCCAAGTACTTTGACCAAGAATGGAAAAACTGTGGATTTTAATGAGCCTCATTGGTTTCATCTTTGTGGGTTAAGTGCAGAACTGTGAAGCCAACAGATTTCATTCCTTCGGTACTTCAACGTAAGCAGTTCTACTTTCAAGTAGTTAAATTCTGAAAGCGTCTTTGACTGAAACTGACATATACCCAAAGCTCAAATATTTATTTAAATTTAGCTCAGTTTGTCAGAGCGGGGTGCTAATAACGCCAAGGTCGTGGGTTAAATCCCCTTGCTAGACAATGGATTATGAACAGATTTCTAACCCTAAGCCAAATTCTTTCACCAAGAATGGAAACTACAATGGCAGAACTGTGATTTTAATCAGCCTGATTGTCTTAATCTTTGTGGGCTAAGTGCAGAACATAAGCAGCTCTACTTTCAAGTTGTTAAGGTCTGAAAGTGACTGAAATGGACATTTATACAAAGTTGAAATATTTAGTTAAATTTGGCTAGCCTTTACATTCCTGAAGGTAGTACAACACCAACTTCAGAAGCGCAATTTCCAATTTAGCCGAGAAATGCTAATAACACCAAGGGTGTGGGTTCAATCTCCATACTAGCCCCATACTAGATTATGAACAGATATCAAACACTGAAAAGAATGTGCTGTCATTGAGTTTACTTGATTGTAGAAGAAAAAGTGATATTGGCTGGTTAGCTCAGTTGGTTAGAGCGTGGTGCTAATAACGCCAAGGTCGTGGGTTCAATCCCCATACTAGCCAAGGGATTATGAACAGGTATGAAATGCTGTCAGGCCAAGTACTTTGACCAAGAATGGAAAAACTGTGGATTTTAATGAGCCTCATTGGTTTCATCTTTGTGGGTTAAGTGCAGAACTGTGAAGCCAACAGATTTCATTCCTTCGGTACTTCAACGTAAGCAGTTCTACTTTCAAGTAGTTAAATTCTGAAAGCGTCTTTGACTGAAACTGACATATACCCAAAGCTCAAATATTTATTTAAATTTAGCTCAGTTTGTCAGAGCGTGGTGCTAATAACGCCAAGGTCGTGGGTTAAATCCCCTTGCTAGACAATGGATTATGAACAGATTTCTAACCCTAAACCAAATTCTTTCACCAAGAATGGAAACTACAATGGCAGAACTGTGATTTTAATCAGCCTGATTGTCTTAATCTTTGTGGGCTAAGTGCAGAACATAAGCAGCTCTACTTTCAAGTTGTTAAGGTCTGAAAGTGACTGAAATGGACATTTATACAAAGTTGAAATATTTAGTTAAATTTGGCTAGCCTTTACATTCCTGAAGGTAGTACAACACCAACTTCAGAAGCGCAATTTCCAATTTAGCCGAGAAATGCTAATAACACCAAGGGTGTGGGTTCAATCTCCATACTAGCCCCATACTAGATTATGAACAGATATCAAACACTGAAAAGAATGTGCTGTCATTGAGTTTACTTGATTGTAGAAGAAAAAGTGATATTGGCTGGTTAGCTCAGTTGGTTAGAGCGTGGTGCTAATAACGCCAAGGTCGTGGGTTCAATCCCCATACTAGCCAAGGGATTATGAACAGGTATGAAATGCTGTCAGGCCAAGTACTTTGACCAAGAATGGAAAAACTGTGGATTTTAATGAGCCTCATTGGTTTCATCTTTGTGGGTTAAGTGCAGAACTGTGAAGCCAACAGATTTCATTCCTTCGGTACTTCAACGTAAGCAGTTCTACTTTCAAGTAGTTAAATTCTGAAAGCGTCTTTGACTGAAACTGACATATACCCAAAGCTCAAATATTTATTTAAATTTAGCTCAGTTTGTCAGAGCGGGTGCTAATAACGCCAAGGTCGTGGGTTAAATCTCCTTGCTAGACAATGGATTATGAACAGATTTCAAACCCTAAGCCAAATTCTTTCACCAAGAATGGAAACTACAATGGCAGAACTGTGATTTTAATCAGCCTGATTGTCTTAATCTTTGTGGGCTAAGTGCAGAACATAAGCAGCTCTACTTTCAAGTTGTTAAGGTCTGAAAGTGACTGAAATGGACATTTATACAAAGTTGAAATATTTAGTTAAATTTGGCTAGCCTTTACATTCCTGAAGGTAGTACAACACCAACTTCAGAAGCGCAATTTCCAATTTAGCCGAGAAATGCTAATAACACCAAGGGTGTGGGTTCAATCTCCCATACTAGCTCCATACTAGATTATGAACAGATATCAAACACTGAAAAGAATGTGCTGTCACTGAGTTTACTTGATTGTAGAAGAAAAAGTGATATTGGCTGGTTAGCTCAGTTGGTTAGAGCGTGGTGCTAATAACGCCAAGGTCGTGGGTTCAATCCCCATACTAGCCAAGGGATTATGAACAGGTATGAAATGCTGTCAGGCCAAGTACTTTGACCAAGAATGGAAAAACTGTGGATTTTAATGAGCCTCATTGGTTTCATCTTTGTGGGTTAAGTGCAGAACTGTGAAGCCAACAGATTTCATTCCTTCGGTACTTCAACGTAAGCAGTTCTACTTTCAAGTAGTTAAATTCTGAAAGCGTCTTTGACTGAAACTGACATATACCCAAAGCTCAAATATTTATTTAAATTTAGCTCAGTTTGTCAGAGCGGTGTGCTAATAACGCCAAGGTCGTGGGTTAAATCCCCTTGCTAGACAATGGATTATGAACAGATTTCAAACCCTAAGCCAAATTCTTTCACCAAGAATGGAAACTACAATGGCAGAACTGTGATTTTAATCAGCCTGATTGTCTTAATCTTTGTGGGCTAAGTGCAGAACATAAGCAGCTCTACTTTCAAGTTGTTAAGGTCTGAAAGTGACTGAAATGGACATTTATACAAAGTTGAAATATTTAGTTAAATTTGGCTAGCCTTTACATTCCTGAAGGTAGTACAACACCAACTTCAGAAGCGCAATTTCCAATTTAGCCGAGAAATGCTAATAACACCAAGGGTGTGGGTTCAATCTCCATACTAGCCCCATACTAGATTATGAACAGATATCAAACACTGAAAAGAATGTGCTGTCATTGAGTAGATTGTAGAAGAAAAAGTGATATTGGCTGGTTAGCTCAGTTGGTTAGAGCGTGGTGCTAATAACGCCAAGGTCGTGGGTTCAATCCCCATACTAGCCAAGGGATTATGAACAGGTATGAAATGCTGTCAGGCCAAGTACTTTGACCAAGAATGGAAAAACTGCTGATTTTAATGAGCCTCATTGGTTTCATCTTTGTGGGTTAAGTGCAGAACTGTGAAGCCAACAGATTTCATTCCTTCGGTACTTCAACGTAAGCAGTTCTACTTTCAAGTAGTTAAATTCTGAAAGCGTCTTTGACTGAAACTGACATATACCCAAAGCTCAAATATTTATTTAAATTTAGCTCAGTTTGTCAGAGCGGGGTGCTAATAACGCCAAGGTCGTGGGTTAAATCCCCTTGCTAGACAATGGATTATGAACAGATTTCTAACCCTAAGCCAAATTCTTTCACCAAGAATGGAAACTACAATGGCAGAACTGTGATTTTAATCAGCCTGATTGTCTTAATCTTTGTGGGCTAAGTGCAGAACATAAGCAGCTCTACTTTCAAGTTGTTAAGGTCTGAAAGTGACTGAAATGGACATTTATACAAAGTTGAAATATTTAGTTAAATTTGGCTAGCCTTTACATTCCTGAAGGTAGTACAACACCAACTTCAGAAGCGCAATTTCCAATTTAGCCGAGAAATGCTAATAACACCAAGGGTGTGGGTTCAATCTCCATACTAGCCCCATACTAGATTATGAACAGATACCAAACACTGAAAAGAATGTGCTGTCATTGAGTTTACTTGATTGTAGAAGAAAAAGTGATATTGGCTGGTTAGCTCAGTTGGTTAGAGCGTGGTGCTAATAACGCCAAGGTCGTGGGTTCAATCCCCATACTAGCCAAGGGATTATGAACAGGTATGAAATGCTGTCAGGCCAAGTACTTTGACCAAGAATGGAAAAACTGTGGATTTTAATGAGCCTCATTGGTTTCATCTTTGTGGGTTAAGTGCAGAACTGTGAAGCCAACAGATTTCATTCCTTCGGTACTTCAACGTAAGCAGTTCTACTTTCAAGTAGTTAAATTCTGAAAGCGTCTTTGACTGAAACTGACATATACCCAAAGCTCAAATATTTATTTAAATTTAGCTCAGTTTGTCAGAGCGGGGTGCTAATAACGCCAAGGTCGTGGGTTAAATCCCCTTGCTAGACAATGGATTATGAACAGATTTCTAACCCTAAGCCAAATTCTTTCACCAAGAATGGAAACTACAATGGCAGAACTGTGATTTTAATCAGCCTGATTGTCTTAATCTTTGTGGGCTAAGTGCAGAACATAAGCAGCTCTACTTTCAAGTTGTTAAGGTCTGAAAGTGACTGAAATGGACATTTATACAAAGTTGAAATATTTAGTTAAATTTGGCTAGCCTTTACATTCCTGAAGGTAGTACAACACCAACTTCAGAAGCGCAATTTCCAATTTAGCCGAGAAATGCTAATAACACCAAGGGTGTGGGTTCAATCCCCATACTAGCCCCATACTAGATTATGAACAGATATCAAACATTGGAAAGAATGTGCTGTCATTGAGTTTACTTGATTGTAGAAGAAAAAGTGATATTGGCTGGTTAGCTCAGTTGGTTAGAGCGTGGTGCTAATAACGCCAAGGTCGTGGGTTCAATCCCCATACTAGCCAAGGGATTATGAACAGGTATGAAATGCTGTCAGGCCAAGTACTTTGACCAAGAATGGAAAAACTGTGGATTTTAATGAGCCTCATTGGTTTCATCTTTGTGGGTTAAGTGCAGAACTGTGAAGCCAACAGATTTCATTCCTTCGGTACTTCAACGTAAGCAGTTCTACTTTCAAGTAGTTAAATTCTGAAAGCGTCTTTGACTGAAACTGACATATACCCAAAGCTCAAATATTTATTTAAATTTAGCTCAGTTTGTCAGAGCGGGGTGCTAATAACGCCAAGGTCGTGGGTTAAATCCCCTTGCTAGACAATGGATTATGAACAGATTTCAAACCCTAAGCCAAATTCTTTCACCAAGAATGGAAACTACAATGGCAGAACTGTGATTTTAATCAGCCTGATTGTCTTAATCTTTGTGGGCTAAGTGCAGAACATAAGCAGCTCTACTTTCAAGTTGTTAAGGTCTGAAAGTGACTGAAATGGACATTTATACAAAGTTGAAATATTTAGTTAAATTTGGCTAGCCTTTACATTCCTGAAGGTAGTACAACACCAACTTCAGAAGCGCAATTTCCAATTTAGCCGAGAAATGCTAATAACACCAAGGGTGTGGGTTCAATCTCCATACTAGCCCCATACTAGATTATGAACAGATACCAAACACTGAAAAGAATGTGCTGTCATTGAGTAGATTGTAGAAGAAAAAGTGATATTGGCTGGTTAGCTCAGTAGAGCGTAAAGCCAAGGTCGTGAATCCCCAGCCAAGGGATTATGAACAGGTATGAAATGCTGTCAGGCCAAGTACTTTGACCAAGAATGGAAAAACTGCTGATTTTAATGAGCCTCATTGGTTTCATCTTTGTGGGTTAAGTGCAGAACTGTGAAGCCAACAGATTTCATTCCTTCGGTACTTCAACGTAAGCAGTTCTACTTTCAAGTAGTTAAATTAGCTTTGACTGAAACTGACATATACCCAAAGCTCAAATATTTATTTAAATTTAGCTCAGTTTGTGGGTGCCTGGTTAAATCCCCTTGCTAGACAATGGATTATGAACAGATTTCTAACCCTAAGCCAAATTCTTTCACCAAGAATGGAAACTACAATGGCAGAACTGTGATTTTAATCAGCCTGATTGTCTTAATCTTTGTGGGCTAAGTGCAGAACATAAGCAGCTCTACTTTCAAGTTGTTAAGGTCTGAAAGTGACTGAAATGGACATTTATACAAAGTTGAAATATTTAGTTAAATTTGGCTAGCCTTTACATTCCTGAAGGTAGTACAACACCAACTTCAGAAGCGCAATTTCCAGTTTAGCCGAGAAATGCTAATAACACCAAGGGTGTGGGTTCAATCTCCATACTAGCCCCATACTAGATTATGAACAGATACCAAACACTGAAAAGAATGTGCTGTCATTGAGTAGATTGTAGAAGAAAAAGTGATATTGGCTGGTTAGCTCAGTTGGTTAGAGCGTGGTGCTAATAACGCCAAGGTCGTGGGTTCAATCCCCATACTAGCCAAGGGATTATGAACAGGTATGAAATGCTGTCAGGCCAAGTACTTTGACCAAGAATGGAAAAACTGTGGATTTTAATGAGCCTCATTGGTTTCATCTTTGTGGGTTAAGTGCAGAACTGTGAAGCCAACAGATTTCATTCCTTCGGTACTTCAACGTAAGCAGTTCTACTTTCAAGTAGTTAAATTCTGAAAGCGTCTTTGACTGAAACTGACATATACCCAAAGCTCAAATATTTATTTAAATTTAGCTCAGTTTGTCAGAGCGGGGTGCTAATAACGCCAAGGTCGTGGGTTAAATCCCCTTGCTAGACAATGGATTATGAACAGATTTCTAACCCTAAGCCAAATTCTTTCACCAAGAATGGAAACTACAATGGCAGAACTGTGATTTTAATCAGCCTGATTGTCTTAATCTTTGTGGGCTAAGTGCAGAACATAAGCAGCTCTACTTTCAAGTTGTTAAGGTCTGAAAGTGACTGAAACGGACATTTATACAAAGTTGAAATATTTAGTTAAATTTGGCTAGCCTTTACATTCCTGAAGGTAGTACAACACCAACTTCAGAAGCGCAATTTCCAATTTAGCCGAGAAATGCTAATAACACCAAGGGTGAGTAGTTAAATTTGGCTAGCCTTTACATTCCTGAAGGTAGTACAACACCAACTTCAGAAGCGCAATTTCCAATTTAGCCGAGAAATGCTAATAACACCAAGGGTGTGGGTTCAATCCCCATACTAGCTCCATACTAGATTATGAACAGATATCAAACACTGAAAAGAATGTGCTGTCATTGAGTTTACTTGATTGTAGAAGAAAAAGTGATATTGGCTGGTTAGCTCAGTTGGTTAGAGCGTGGTGCTAATAACGCCAAGGTCGTGGGTTCAATCCCCATACTAGCCAAGGGATTATGAACAGGTATGAAATGCTGTCAGGCCAAGTACTTTGACCAAGAATGGAAAAACTGTGGATTTTAATGAGCCTCATTGGTTTCATCTTTGTGGGTTAAGTGCAGAACTGTGAAGCCAACAGATTTCATTCCTTCGGTACTTCAACGTAAGCAGTTCTACTTTCAAGTAGTTAAATTCTGAAAGCGTCTTTGACTGAAACTGACATATACCCAAAGCTCAAATATTTATTTAAATTTAGCTCAGTTTGTCAGAGCGGGGTGCTAATAACGCCAAGGTCGTGGGTTAAATCCCCTTGCTAGACAATGGATTATGAACAGATTTCTAACCCTAAGCCAAATTCTTTCACCAAGAATGGAAACTACAATGGCAGAACTGTGATTTTAATCAGCCTGATTGTCTTAATCTTTGTGGGCTAAGTGCAGAACATAAGCAGCTCTACTTTCAAGTTGTTAAGGTCTGAAAGTGACTGAAATGGACATTTATACAAAGTTGAAATATTTAGTTAAATTTGGCTAGCCTTTACATTCCTGAAGGTAGTACAACACCAACTTCAGAAGCGCAATTTCCAATTTAGCCGAGAAATGCTAATAACACCAAGGGTGAGTAGTTAAATTTGGCTAGCCTTTACATTCCTGAAGGTAGTACAACACCAACTTCAGAAGCGCAATTTCCAATTTAGCCGAGAAATGCTAATAACACCAAGGGTGTGGGTTCAATCTCCATACTAGCCCCATACTAGATTATGAACAGATACCAAACACTGAAAAGAATGTGCTGTCATTGAGTTTACTTGATTGTAGAAGAAAAAGTGATATTGGCTGGTTAGCTCAGTTGGTTAGAGCGTGGTGCTAATAACGCCAAGGTCGTGGGTTCAATCCCCATACTAGCCAAGGGATTATGAACAGGTATGAAATGCTGTCAGGCCAAGTACTTTGACCAAGAATGGAAAAACTGTGGATTTTAATGAGCCTCATTGGTTTCATCTTTGTGGGTTAAGTGCAGAACTGTGAAGCCAACAGATTTCATTCCTTCGGTACTTCAACGTAAGCAGTTCTACTTTCAAGTAGTTAAATTCTGAAAGCGTCTTTGACTGAAACTGACATATACCCAAAGCTCAAATATTTATTTAAATTTAGCTCAGTTTGTCAGAGCGGGTGCTAATAACGCCAAGGTCGTGGGTTAAATCCCCTTGCTAGACAATGGATTATGAACAGATTTCTAACCCTAAGCCAAATTCTTTCACCAAGAATGGAAACTACAATGGCAGAACTGTGATTTTAATCAGCCTGATTGTCTTAATCTTTGTGGGCTAAGTGCAGAACATAAGCAGCTCTACTTTCAAGTTGTTAAGGTCTGAAAGTGACTGAAACGGACATTTATACAAAGTTGAAATATTTAGTTAAATTTGGCTAGCCTTTACATTCCTGAAGGTAGTACAACACCAACTTCAGAAGCGCAATTTCCAATTTAGCCGAGAAATGCTAATAACACCAAGGGTGAGTAGTTAAATTTGGCTAGCCTTTACATTCCTGAAGGTAGTACAACACCAACTTCAGAAGCGCAATTTCCAATTTAGCCGAGAAATGCTAATAACACCAAGGGTGTGGGTTCAATCCCCATACTAGCCCCATACTAGATTATGAACAGATATCAAACATTGGAAAGAATGTGCTGTCATTGAGTTTACTTGATTGTAGAAGAAAAAGTGATATTGGCTGGTTAGCTCAGTTGGTTAGAGCGTGGTGCTAATAACGCCAAGGTCGTGGGTTCAATCCCCATACTAGCCAAGGGATTATGAACAGGTATGAAATGCTGTCAGGCCAAGTACTTTGACCAAGAATGGAAAAACTGTGGATTTTAATGAGCCTCATTGGTTTCATCTTTGTGGGTTAAGTGCAGAACTGTGAAGCCAACAGATTTCATTCCTTCGGTACTTCAACGTAAGCAGTTCTACTTTCAAGTAGTTAAATTCTGAAAGCGTCTTTGACTGAAACTGACATATACCCAAAGCTCAAATATTTATTTAAATTTAGCTCAGTTTGTCAGAGCGGGGTGCTAATAACGCCAAGGTCGTGGGTTAAATCCCCTTGCTAGACAATGGATTATGAACAGATTTCAAACCCTAAGCCAAATTCTTTCACCAAGAATGGAAACTACAATGGCAGAACTGTGATTTTAATCAGCCTGATTGTCTTAATCTTTGTGGGCTAAGTGCAGAACATAAGCAGCTCTACTTTCAAGTTGTTAAGGTCTGAAAGTGACTGAAATGGACATTTATACAAAGTTGAAATATTTAGTTAAATTTGGCTAGCCTTTACATTCCTGAAGGTAGTACAACACCAACTTCAGAAGCGCAATTTCCAATTTAGCCGAGAAATGCTAATAACACCAAGGGTGTGGGTTCAATCTCCATACTAGCCCCATACTAGATTATGAACAGATACCAAACACTGAACATGATGTGTGCTGTCATTGAGTTGTAAGAAGCAGAACTGAAGAGAAGCAGTTAAGTAGTTAAAGTGACTGAAACTGACATATACCCAAAGCTCAAATATTTATTTAAATTTAGCTCAGTTTGTCAGAGCGTGGTGCTAATAACGCCAAGGTCGTGGGTTCAATCCCCATACTAGACAAGGGATTATGAACAGGTATGAAATGCTGTCAGGCCAAGTACTTTGACCAAGAATGGAAACTACAATGGCAGAACTGTGATTTTAATCAGCCTGATTGTATTAATCTTTGTGGGTAAGTGCAGAACTGTGAAGCCAACAGATTTATTCTGAGAAGTGACTGAATAACACCAACGTATAGTTCTACTTCTGAAGTAGTTAAATTTAGTTAAATTTTGAAACTGACATATACATTCCTGAAAGCTCAAATATTCAGAAGCGCAATTTCAGTTTTAGAGCCGAGAAATGCTAATAACGCCAAGGTCGTGGGTTCAATCCCCATACTAGCTCCATACTAGATTATGAACAGATACCAAACACTGAAAAGAATGTGCTGTCATTGAGTAGATTGTAGAAGAAAATCAGCCTGATTGTCTTAATTGGCTGGTTAGCTCAGTTGGTTAGAGCGTGGTGCTAATAACGCCAAGGTCGTGGGTTCAATCCCCATACTAGCCAAGGGATTATGAACAGGTATGAAATGCTGTCAGGCCAAGTACTTTGACCAAGAATGGAAAAACTGTGGATTTTAATGAGCCTCATTGGTTTCATCTTTGTGGGTTAAGTGCAGAACTGTGAAGCCAACAGATTTCATTCCTTCGGTACTTCAACGTAAGCAGTTCTACTTTCAAGTAGTTAAATTCTGAAAGCGTCTTTGACTGAAACTGACATATACCCAAAGCTCAAATATTTATTTAAATTTAGCTCAGTTTGTCAGAGCGTGGTGCTAATAACGCCAAGGTCGTGGGTTAAATCCCCTTGCTAGACAATGGATTATGAACAGATTTCTAACCCTAAGCCAAATTCTTTCACCAAGAATGGAAACTACAATGGCAGAACTGTGATTTTAATCAGCCTGATTGTCTTAATCTTTGTGGGCTAAGTGCAGAACATAAGCAGCTCTACTTTCAAGTTGTTAAGGTCTGAAAGTGACTGAAACGGACATTTATACAAAGTTGAAATATTTAGTTAAATTTGGCTAGCCTTTACATTCCTGAAGGTAGTACAACACCAACTTCAGAAGCGCAATTTCCAATTTAGCCGAGAAATGCTAATAACACCAAGGGTGTGGGTTCAATCTCCATACTAGCCCCATACTAGATTATGAACAGATATCAAACACTGGAAAGAATGTGCTGTCATTGAGTTTACTTGATTGTAGAAGAAAAAGTGATATTGGCTGGTTAGCTCAGTTGGTTAGAGCGTGGTGCTAATAACGCCAAGGTCGTGGGTTCAATCCCCATACTAGCCAAGGGATTATGAACAGGTATGAAATGCTGTCAGGCCAAGTACTTTGACCAAGAATGGAAAAACTGTGGATTTTAATGAGCCTCATTGGTTTCATCTTTGTGGGTTAAGTGCAGAACTGTGAAGCCAACAGATTTCATTCCTTCGGTACTTCAACGTAAGCAGTTCTACTTTCAAGTAGTTAAATTCTGAAAGCGTCTTTGACTGAAACTGACATATACCCAAAGCTCAAATATTTATTTAAATTTAGCTCAGTTTGTCAGAGCGTGGTGCTAATAACGCCAAGGTCGTGGGTTAAATCCCCTTGCTAGACAATGGATTATGAACAGATTTCTAACCCTAAGCCAAATTCTTTCACCAAGAATGGAAACTACAATGGCAGAACTGTGATTTTAATCAGCCTGATTGTCTTAATCTTTGTGGGCTAAGTGCAGAACATAAGCAGCTCTACTTTCAAGTTGTTAAGGTCTGAAAGTGACTGAAACGGACATTTATACAAAGTTGAAATATTTAGTTAAATTTGGCTAGCCTTTACATTCCTGAAGGTAGTACAACACCAACTTCAGAAGCGCAATTTCCAATTTAGCCGAGAAATGCTAATAACGCCAAGGGTGTGGGTTCAATCCCCATACTAGCTCCATACTAGATTATGAACAGATATCAAACACTGAAAAGAATGTGCTGTCATTGAGTTTACTTGATTGTAGAAGAAAAAGTGATATTGGCTGGTTAGCTCAGTTGGTTAGAGCGTGGTGCTAATAACGCCAAGGTCGTGGGTTCAATCCCCATACTAGCCAAGGGATTATGAACAGGTATGAAATGCTGTCAGGCCAAGTACTTTGACCAAGAATGGCAAGACTGTGAATTTTAATGAGCCTCATTGGTTTCATCTTTGTGGGTTAAGTGCAGAACTCTATTCTTACAACCTTTTGACATTAACTGCACAGAAACACATTCCAGGGGCTAAATAGTTGAGAATTAGTAGTTACAAGCCTAAATCTCAATGATAACTCAAGTAGTGTTCCAGTTGTGCAGAGATGTGCTTTGACGCTCACACAGTGAGTTGGCCTTAGGGTTAGGGTTAGGGTTAGGGTTAGGGTTAGGGTCAGGGTTAGGGTCAGGGTTAGCTGCACAGAAACACATTCCAGGGGCTAAATAGTTGAGAATTAGTAGTTACAAGCCTAAATCTCAATGATAACTCAAGTAGTGTTCCAGTGGTTCAGAGATGTGCTTTGACGCTCACACAGTGAGTTGGCCTTAGTGAAGCAAGAACGTGGAAACTCAATTTGTGAGAAAACCATAAGAGATATCTAAACCATTTTGCCTGACAAAGTAGAGGTTGGGAAGCTACACAACATACATTTGAAATCTCCTGTCTATCCCATAGCATTCCAGAGAAACACCCATGTTTACCCTTTTTATGCTCAAACGAAGTTTTCAGCGCCTGAGAAGCACATTTGTAACACCTCTCTATTCTTACAACCTTTTGACATTAAATGCACAGAAACACATTCCAGGGGCTAAATAGTTGAGAATTAGTAGTTACAAGCCTAAATCTCAATGATAACTCAAGTAGTGTTTCAGGGGTTCAGAAATGTGCTTTGACGCTCATACAGTGAGTTTCCAAGAACATGGAAACTCATTTTGTGAGAAAACTACAAGAGATATTTGAACCATTTTCACTGACAAAGTAGAGCTTGGGAATCTACACAATATAGATTTGAAATCTCGAGTCCATTGCATAGCATTCCAGAGAAACAACAATAGATGTAGTTTTCATGCTTGCAAACGTTTGAGTGTCTAAAACGCTCATTTGTAACGCGTATATTCTTACAACCTTTTGACATCAATGTCAAATTTCAAATGTATGTGGTTTAACTTTCCACCTTCTACTTTGTCAGTTAAAATGGTTCAAATATCTCATGTAGTTTTCACACAATTTGAGTTTCCATGTTCTTGCTCTACTACCGCCAAACTCACTGTATGAAATAAATTATTTCTTAAATCTGTAGAAGGTGGAAAAAAAACTTTTCTATATAATCATCATATCATTATTATATTTATTTTATTATATTTTAAACTTTTATTTAACCAGAACAAAAACTTGTTGAGATTAAAAATCTCTTTTACAAGATATTCCTGGCCAAGAGGCAGCAGCACATAGCACAACAATAACACACAGCATTTCACACTCACAGGAAATCAGCATAAAGTGACATCTGCACTTGCAGATTGTAAACATTGCTACAAATAAACAGCATACTCCACACTTACACTCATTACTATCACATTCACATGTCATTCACATATCACATTTTGAAATACATTACTGTGACCTAAGGTACCTTCTTTAAAACTCTAAAAATATATAAATCCTGCTAAAATACAAAATAAAATACCAAGAACACAGGTAAGTTTATGAAAATGACAGAGGCGTGACTTTAAAATATTTAATGAAAATGTACAAAAAGAAGCAAATGTACTTCAAAAAGTTATTTATTATGGGGGTAAACTGGAAAAAGGCCAAGCATTGTTAAAATGGATAAAACCTTGCAGTCCCTGGGCGAAGGAAAACACAAAGACAAGAGAAAAATGATAAAGAAAATAAACCATCAAGGACAACCTGAGACACCCAAAACAAAACTGAAAGTGCTACCACACCACAACGGAAGAAACGCTCAGAACGAGTCTGGCAATGTTTTAAAGGGAAACTATTATGCATTTTTTCATGTTGTTCTAGGTCTTTAAACGTGCTCTTGAGTATCTTAAATTTGCCACCTTATGTTTTGAAACAATTTTTTTTTATTTTGTTCTTACTAAAAGGAACTGATTGCACTGTTCACTGACACGCACTGGGTGCATTCAGCCACTAGATGGCGCCTCGCCACAAAGTGGCTGTTTATCAGCGTTGTTCAAAACCATAGACCGTACATATCAATGGACTATGGGAATGTGACGTCACCCATAACATTTGGTTCCTGCCAAATGAAGCCAATTACGGCTAGCAGTTATAGCAGCTAAAGTGGACCCAGACTCCATATTTGGAGATCCGAGTGTGTATCGTGACAACCACATGGACCAATCAGGAGCAAGGTTGTTAACTGTTTCCGCCCCTCGGTGGGAGGAGACAGCGGCAACGTGCGGCGCTTGCTTTCAATCAAACCTGTTGCTAACACGAGCAAAACTGACCCCTGGAAAAGGAAGCATGTGATTGGTCAGATAATATTGCTAATAATTTGATTAATGAACAATCTAACAAGAAAAAAAAAACCCCACCAGGATCATGTAGAGACAGACATTTTAGTTCCAAGACAAAACAGACATTTTATTTCCAAAATGACAGAAGCAGTTACAGAGTAAGGGCACCAGTGTCCCAATAGAAGTAGTGATAGTGAATGGCAGCTCGGCTTGATGGAGCCCATACAGCCTCCATGGATACTTTTTTATTTGGAACACGGCGGCTAGCAGGCTCCAATTCACCTTATTCCGGAAGTTGCCGAACGCGCTGCCGTCTTGTTTCCGTTGTATCAGTTTACATGGGGCAGACGAGCTCAACAGAAAATAAGTTCTGCACGACTAAAAAGCCGTATTCAGACTGACCAGGAAATTGGAGCGTTGTTGACTTGTTGTTGCTTGTGTTCATTAAACATTTTACACAAATCAACTTACTTTATGTAACATTTTAATGGTGAGACTTTTCCCTCGTTCGTCATTAGCTTTAACGGAGTTCTCATCAAACGGAAGTGCGTTTACAACAAAAGTGCGTATCTGTGGCAAAAAACAGCAAAAGTGGGCGGGGCAGAATAAGGTGAATAGTCTACTGCTCTATGGTCTATGTTCAAAACACAAGTTGCAGCCTAGCAGCAACAGCTAATGTGTTTAGATGGCAGAAATGCTCAGAAGTCTGGGGATGATTTAAGGACTTAAAATCGCGGAAGATTCTCTGTATGATGTGATGTATGATGTCTAAAAATTGTTATTATTGGGGGGGGGGGGGGGGGTATGCATCTGTCATATCTCTGTACAATATATTACAAGTATCGGGCATCTGTTATAAATGCTTCTCTGTTCACAGTATGTTAAATGAGTTTGTGCAGCCACCTTGAGATCTAATTCTATCACTTTAAGAAAAGTTGTTTTTGAGATAAAAATGGGTCAAGATGGATCCTTCTGCAGGTGCAGAAAGAGCTTAAAACCAATGCTTGCTGTTACACCGACCTTGAAGCACTGCGGACACGGATCCAGCAGCGGCGTGGTTCTGCAGAAAGAATCCGTAAGGGGCCCATTGGCGTGTGTATGTTTATGCAGAAGGGCCCTGCCCGTTCGTCCTTACGTTGATGCTTTGGGATGAGAACGAGTTAGAAATCCGTACTAGACGGCTTTGGCGAACAACATTATATGCAAAGGGTTTTCCATTGGTTTTCAATAGGATTTCTGTTTGTGACAAGTTTGCATTTTATGAGTGAATACGGACATTTAAAGCATTGGGGACAGACTTCACAGTCTTATAAATGTTATGGCTGTTCACAAAAGATTTCTTGGGCTTCTTTAGATCGTTTACGATAAATCTGGCTTAAGAATAGAGTAGATTTCAAAACTATTAGCGTAATGCTAAAGCTATTACCGGACTCTTTTTTTAAATGTTTGAGAATATGTTGTCTTCAATAATAATATAAAAACATAAAATATTTGTACAGTAATAGTTTAAGCGGACTATTTTTTTGATTTTGCTTTTTTTTTTTACTTAAATGACGATCAGAGCACATTTTATCACTAATTTATGCAGAAAACCAAAAAATACCAAAGGGTTCACATAATTTTTCTTGCAGCTGTATTGGTTCTATTCTTGTTTTACTTGAGGTTCATTATCAGTACTTTTCTTAAAAGTCTTATTGTTAAAATTTAACTCTTGTCATGTGGAATTAAACTAGGGCTGCAATAAGTTAATCAATTAATCCTAAAGGATTACTGAGATAATTGTCAACTAATTTAGTAATCAAATAATCGTTATCTGGACTATAAACCAAAACACTCCAAAACATGGGCTGAGAGAAGACATTTAATGACTAGAACAAAACAGGAATTACATCAAAATGACACTATCTATCTATCTATATACCTGGGCTGTGTCCCACCAAAGTGGGGTAGCCTAGACAGGGCACACACCCTCACTCCCCTCCAAACCCTCCTTCCGTGACCCCCCTCCCCCGTCTGCACCAGTGCCCCCTCCGCATCACCATCACAACTTTTTTCATTTTTATTTTCTTTTTTCTTTTTTCTTTTTTTTATGTTCACACCTCTGCCAAGGAGGCCAAGCCCACACTGGCGTCCGCCCGCCCCTCATCCATGCACTGGATTTGATCAGGCAGCCAGCGCACCCGAGTGGAAAACCCCCAGGACCCGCCCCAGGTGCCACAAAGGCAATGAACCGGCCAGACCCAGAGTGCAAACCGGACCACCACCAGCACCCAGGAAAATTCTCCAGCGGACCCCACAGGGACAGCCGCCGCACCCAGAGAGGGACAACGAGCACCCAGACACACCTCCCGTCCATCACCATCACCGCTGTCGCCCCACTTCAAATCCAACACCAATTGCACAGATGATTTAAACATTATTATTGTTGGTTTAAACATTATTATTGTTGATGATGGTTTAAACATTTTTCTCCCCCCTCTCCGAACATTTTCTTTCATATCCTATGCTGCCCTATATTGTGAATAATGTGTAAACTATAATAGTGTCTAAAAGCATTAAAAGAAGGAGGACATTGTCCTGCAAGCCTAAGTGTAGGTATTCAGCTTGCCCTAACTAAGAAATGATGCATTAAAACAATCTTAAAACATTGGGAGAGGGTCCAGGTTCAGATTATTTTCAATCATCCCACAACAACAACAGTAACAGTAATAACTAAAGGTGCACCTAGATAACGTCGCCCCCCTCCAGGGGCCTCCGTCCACCATACAAACCCCCAGAGAACCCCGGATCCAGATGGCCATCCGGACCACACCCCTAAGCACCAGCCAGCCACTCCCTCGGCACCCCGAAACCAGACCCGGCGACACCACCCAAGCCCGCCAGCAATCCCCCAAACAACCCAGCACTCAGATGGACTCACGGACCAACGCCAGCACCAACCCAACGTCCCAGGAGAGGCCAAACCAAATAATATTATTTCTAAGGTTTAGCTGTGATGATGTTGGGGAAAAGGCACCTTGATTTAAGGTTTAAGGACTGATTTAAACCACACCACACTGCACCAGGGTCAGCGGCACAGCCCAGTGTGGGCACTTCCACAGCAGGGCCTCAGCCGAAGCTGGTTTCCCCCTGCCGCTTCATACCAAGACCAGTCCTCTACCACACCCATCCCTCCATTCATTCATACACAAACTCTCTCCATCCATCCCTGTCCTGAGCAGCCTCTCTCCCTTGCACCACAGTCATCCCTCTTGCATTCAACGCTCTTCTTACACCCTCTGTCCATCCCATTCGCGGTCTTCCTCTCATTCTCACTCCACTCACATCAGATTCATATACCCTTTTCACCAATCGCTCCCTTTCCATCCTCTCCACATGTCCAAACCATCCCAATGCCTTTTGCTCTGCTCTATCAGCCAACTCTTGCAACACACCAGTTCTCTCTCGGATGTCTTCGTTTCTCACACGATTCATGCGCGTCACACCACACATACTCCTCAGACATCTCATCTCAACTACATTCAACTTCCTCTTCTCCGCAACTTTCAAACTCCACGTTTCAGCCCCATACAACGCAGCAGGCACCACCACACCCTCATACAATCTCCTCTTTCGCATCCATTCCCAGTGACCTACATTCAAACACTCTCTTCATTCCCCCCCATATCTTACGTACTTCATTCATTCTAAACTCTACCTCACCCCCCATTCCACCATCCACACCAACGTGCGACCCCAAATACTGAAAACACTCTACCTCTTCCAACAACTCTCCATTTAATGCCACATTCAACCTACGTTCATCCTTTGACCTCGTGCACCTCATCACCTTACTCTTATTAACATTTACTCTCAACTTCCTTCTGTCACACACCCTTCCAAACTCCTCAACCAAACGTGCCAAGCTCTCCTCTGAATCAGCCACTAGTGCAGTATCATCTGCAAACAGCAACTGATTCATACTCCATTCGCTGCCATCAACATTCACCATGCTCACACCCTTACCTGACACTCTTGCATTCACCTCTTTTACCACACCATCCATATACACATTAAATAACCACGGAGACATCACACATCCCTGACGCAAACCAACCCTTACAGGAAACCACTCACTCATGCTATTTCCCACTCTCACACACGCTCTACTGTTTTTATAAAAACTCTTCACACCTTCCAACAATCTACCATCAATACCATACAAACTCAACACAACCCACAACGCCTCTCTATCAATCCTATCATACGCCTTCTCTAAATCCATAAACGCCCAAAACACCTCCCTCCCCTTCGCCAAATACTTTTCACACACCTGTCTCACAGCAAACACCTGGTCCACACATCCTCTACCTCTCCTAAAACCACACTGCTCTTCACCAATCATATACTCAGTCCCCTCTACTACCCTGTTAATCAACACTCTCCCATACACCTTGCCTACAACACTCAACAGACTAATACCCCTATAACTACTACATTCATACTTATCACCCTTACCCTTGTACAGTGGAACCACACACGCACTCGTCCAGTCAAGCGGCACCTGCCCACTTACAAAACACACATTCAACAATCTCATACACCACTCGATCACACTCGCTCCACCACACTTCAAACATTCCACAGTACACCCATCCACACCTGCAGCCTTTCCTGCTTTCAACTTCCCCACAGCTTGCTCAACTTCCTCTCTCGTAATCAACGCTTCATTCAACTCTCCCAGTACATTCAGTCTGCTTTCCCTTCCATCCATCACAATCACAGCATCCCGATCTTCCTCCACATTCAACAGCCTCTCAAAATACTCCGCCCACCTCTTCCTTACTGCATTTCCCTCATTCAGCATCCTTCCATCCTCTGTTTTCACTTTCTCCTCCCTCCCAGACTCTCCCTTTCGCACTCTTTTCACCTCCTTCCAAAACATTTTCTTGTTCTCCCGAAAATTGTCAGTCAACTGTCTGCCCCACCTTTCGTCCGCAAATGACACTGGAAACATGAAATTTAGGAAAAATAATCTGTAATAACAATAATAAAATAAAATAAAAATACCATCAAAAAGAAGATAAGAAAGTAATAATTGCTTGAAATAAGAAGTATTTGTGTAGTTAAGAATAATTTGACTGCTTTTAAGTAATATCCAGGGTTATGAGAAAAAATAACTAACTTAACTTATAACTTAACTTATTACTTAACTTATAGTAATAAAAGTGCAAGTAATACTAATAAAACTTTCTTGTTCTTTATTGTGACGTCTCATTTTAATAAAGTAAAAATAAACTCAAGTCAAGATAATAATTCAATCAACATTTTCCTCATTTAAGATTGTACATTTGTCTCAGGACATCCTCCAGCATCATCTTAACTTCATCCTGGGTCAAATTTAGACAAAATCTGATAATTACAGACATTTCATGTCTAAACAAGTAATGAATAATCACTAGACTAATCATTTAGTAAAATATTTGTTAGTTTCAGCTCTAAATCCAAGTCAAAATAGTTCTATTAAAATCTGTTGAATCAAATGCACTTTGGTATTTCTTCATTATTACTTCAGAAGAAAAACAAAGTTTGTATTATGAACTGAACTGAAAATAAAATAACAAAACATACCTTAAATGTGTTCAGTAACCTTTTTCTTTTGTCTTCAAAAGTCATTCTTTTTCGCACACACACGCTTGCACGCACGCATACACACACACACACACACAAACACGCACACGCAAACACACACACACACACACGCTTGCACGCACGCATACACACACACACACACACACACACACAAACACGCAAACACACACACACACACGCTTGCACGCACGCATACACACACACACACACACACACACACACAAGCAAACACACACACACACGCTTGCACGCACGCACGCATACACACACACACACACACACACACACACACACACACACACACACACACACACACACACACACACACACACACACACACACACACACACACACACACACACAGGTTAGTGTGAAGTGTTTCATTCATGGGTATAGTTTGCAGCGATCGAACTGCCAACCCATTTTGCTTATAAAATGTAGTTTGTTTGTGGTGGAGAAACGTTTAGTGCTTTTGTTGGATTTGAACACAGTTATAAATGTTTTACAAAGTTACTTTGAAAAGTACCAATCAATAAGATAAGAGCCCTTGATGTAACAACAAACTATAAACCACAAGTTTATTTTATTATTTTATTTTTACACCAGACACTTCCAGACAAAATGTTGATAAGCAAACGTTTTTTGACTCAGTAAGTGCAAAACCTGCCATAACACCACTCTCAGTATTAGACACATTATCAGATATGCTACAACTACACACACAGAGAAATGAGTTGGGGTCTTCTTTTCAGCCTTAGTCATTGTCATCCAGAAGAACGGGGGTGGACTCGAGTGATCACCTGAGACAAAACCCCATCATCAATAAGTATCTGCTGTTATGGCATGGACCCTGCAAGTGAACAGTCAGTTTGCCTTGACATATTATGATATATTTCCATACCATACAACATTTATTTTTAAATTTTATATATTTTTTAAAAGGGGCAATTCATGTGACTACATGAAAAAGAAATGTACTGGGATAACATAATTGCATATATCTGATTAAGACTCACATTGATGGTCAACAAGGGCAAATGAGTAAATGGGATTCTGTTGTTAGGAATTTTTTTGCACCGTATTCCCCACGAAAAACACTTTTGTGTACCTGAAGTACCGTTACAGCCTGAATCACTGAAACTAGTGCCAACACTCACCATTTGCTACAAATATTAAACTGAAAAAGTAATTGTATCAATTTATATATATATATATATATATATATATATATATATAAAGGGAGATGTTGTGTTATTGTCAATTCAGACTTTCTGTCCCTTGGTGTTTACCAAAGTGGGGTACTGATGGATGATGGGATTACCAGCAAAAAAATAAGGTGATTCTGCTATGTCAAAGTGATGGTCAGAGCTGAACGAGAAATCTCCACGAAATGTCTATTATTTAATGTTCTGTTTTCACAAACTGATACTTGACTAGAGCTTTAACACCAGAAGTTTGCCCTGTTTGTCTTACTCTTAAAACCTTGTTCACAATACCCTAAGCACACTTTCTCATATCAATACTGTAGTCTGTTTCTGAAACCATATTTGCAAATGAAGTCATATCCTAAAATAAAATGACAGTAAGCTGGCAAAAAGAAGTTGTTCTAACTTTACAGCCTTGTTTCTTATTCACCTTTTCCTCTCGACTGGCTCACCACAAACTGGGTCAGTGTAACCTATATCAAGTGAACTACTGTAATCTAATGATAGACATGCACAGGAATCTAGGTTCTAAAAGGAGGAATTAATGTGAAAGTGTCACCTCACAAAAGTCCTTTGTTAAAATTCAAAAAATGTCAAATACCTCCAAACTTAATGTCTCTTTAAACATTTTTAAAAATTCAGAGCTCTGAAAAAAAAAGTTTAGCATCTATCTGTGTTGTGTGATTTTTTTGTTGTTGTGCACAAGATCTTAGCTCAGTTCAGTTGGTGCGATGATACGACGGAGTATAAGGGCCAACTGAAAAAAAAAAAATGCGGACATTACGAGAATAAACTCGTAACATTTCGACATTAAACTCGTAATTGTATGACTTTTTCTGGCTTCGACTTTATTCTCATACATTTACGAGATTAAAAGTCGTAATATTACGAGAATAAAGTCGTAATATTACGACTTTTAATCTCTTAATATTACGAGATTAAAAGTCGTAATATTACGAGAATAAAGTCGTAATATTACGAGATTAAAAGTCGTAATATTACGACTTTTAATCTCGTAATATTACGAAAAGAAGCTATTTCTTCCAAATCTGTTTGGTTCTTCCGACGAAACAAACCCAAACGTCTGCATTGTCGCTTCAAAGTCCTTAAACTAATGATAATGTGGTGATGCTGTGCTAAAAGACACAGTATTTCTTCGTGTGTAAACCCTAGTTCAAAGTATAACCGCACAAAATGCTCCATATCTCCATAACACAGGTACTGGCTTCATACACATTTTCGACTGTATTCTCGTAATATTACGACTTTTAATCTCGTAATATTACAATTTTTAATCTCGTAATATTACGACTTTTTATCTCGTAATATTACGACTTTATTCTCGTAATATTACAATTTTTAATCTCGTAATATTACGACTTTATTCTCGTAATATTACGACTTTTTTCTCGTAATATTACGACTTTATTCTCGTAAATGTATGAGAATAAAGTCGAATCCAGAAAAAGTCATACAATTACGAGTTTAATGTCGAAATTTTACGAGTTTATTCTCGTAATGTCCGCATTTTTATTTTTTTCCCCCAAATGGCCCTTATACTCCGTCGTACGATGAAGACCCGGTTGGCGATTAATGAGATGGTACGGCACCCCTACCATCCTTGGCTTGCGGATCCAGTGACTGCCTGAAACAGCCGGGTTTATTCAGGTCAAAAAATAAATAAATAAATAAACCTTAACCAACCATAAGCAGGGTAATATTAATATCTTATTTAAATCAAAGCAATCAGATCATCTTTAAATCACTACTACAACTACAATGAATTATATTACCGTAGCCTATCAGCAGAGCACATGGTAATGTATGAACCTTTTTATAATCATGTAAATAACTTCTGATTTGTACAGTCACACGTTTTCTTCCAATGTTTTTTATAATATGTTCACAAAATTATGTAAAAACTGTAAAAAATTAAGTAATCCAGAGAGGTAGGATATAAAACATATATTTCCCTTCAAAAGTAAATTTCGACAACATCATGAAATCAAACCCCAATGTAAAAGTTAGCTGCCATTAGCAAAACATGGTAAAACACTCACAGGAGGACAAAAACAAACAAAAACTGGACAAATCTTCTTCTCCAGTGAATGAATTAATGTTTTAAGTGTGCTGTCCAAGCTTTTCACGAGATGGCTGTGCATTTACAGCAGAGCCCACAGCACCCTCTACTGGGCGCATTTTGTACCGCTCAGTTAAACAATTTAAAGGTCTGCTATTTACCCCTTTACACAGTCTGTTCTAAGGGCTTTGTTGATACATTTTTGCGTTGTGTAATATCCATAACATAACAGTTTCCAAAAAACACCCATTTCTTGGACTGGCCCCCCTCCTGCAAAAGCAAACGGCTCACTCTGAGATCTGACCCCCCCCCGAACAGAGAGCAGGCTGCCTCCCCCGCCCAACCCGCGCGCCTCCCCCGCCCAACTCGTGCCGAAGCCTAGAGTGGAGATAGTGCACATGCGCCGTGTGCTCCGGTAAACAGCGATACACAAACACTGAATAAACCTTTTATCGTCCTGACGGTGCGTCGTGCTGAGTCCTACGTCCTGGATCTGACCTGGAGTTTGACGTGCTCCAGGGCCTCGACGACGGACGTTGCCGTTTGATAAATAACAAGCTAACTCTTCGATCTGTCGTATCCATCGTGTAATTACTGTGTAGCATTAGCAATAGCTGTTTTTATTCTTGCGGCTGTGTGCTTCCTGGAGGCGTGGCTTGAGTGCTGCGTCATCCTGGTGAAACCTATGCAACTCTCTTCATCTGATATATCTGTTTGAGCTGGATCTGGATCAGATATTTTTGTGATTTTGTTTATTAGCTTGGATAAGTCATCTGCTGAGAGGTGAAACAGTTTCTTTTTTACAGTCCAAAGCAGCTTCTTGCATTCACTGTTCTTCATTGTTGCCTATAACTTCAGGCCTTGGTCCTGCAGCACTTGCTTTGACCCCTTTCCTTGTGTTATACAGCACATAGGCACAGACGCTGGTCCCTGGGTTCAGGACTGGATGACCTCCGGTGGCTTATGATGTCTCTTGTATGTGAGTGGGCAGGGAGGACCAGCAACTGACTAAATTGAAAAAAATTATATCAATAAATAATTTTATCAGCAAAGAAGCTAAGAGCAAATAGAAATAATCAAATTAAAAAATAACATAAAACGTGACTGCATACAGCACAACACAGTACACAGACAAGCACTTCATCAGAGGCTCCTCCTGTCCGCCGCTCTGACGACTATGTAGGGTCTACCTCCCTGTGCCGTTCCTGTTCTCCTCTGTCCTGGTATCCTTACCCCCTGTGTGTCTGTCCATTCCGTTCTTCTCCCCTTGTCCGTCCTTTTACTTCCTCCTTTAATATTCGTAATGCCTGCCAAAGCTCAGGTGCGTGCAGTTACTTTGACTGGAGCATCACTTCATGTACAGGCAACAGGCTAGGAGAGCTATATGAACTTACCTGAGCTTGTGAGTCTGACCTAATTGGGCAAAGACTGTGTAATTAAATGGCTGCGCATTTATCTGCAGCTACACCTATCGAAAGGGGGAGAGTTGCGCCAGTGGAGAAGAACACTCAAAAGCCACAGCCACACCAGAGGGAGACATGGCAGAACGGCAGGCGAACAAGGGTGCATGGAGGCAGTGGCATTAATTCCATGCCAAAATAAGGTACGTGAAGAAATGTATAATACATGTCACACTTTTATTACACATCAGTTTCACTCACCTCTGCTCCTGTACCTGATTGGAAGTTTATCCACACTTGCTGTAGCCACTATATGTCAGGCCATCGTGCATAATGCAGCAGTTCATTCATCCTGTGCGCTGTCAGAAAGCCATTGTTCTGATGCTCCTCAGGCAAATTCGAAAATACATTTTTATTAGTAATCCAAATAAAAGTACTAACAAACAAACTAGCTAGGCCATCTGTTTATTTCTTGTCCCTTAAGTCCAAAAAAAGTGAAACACAAATGAAGCTAGTCGTCAACAAATTCTAAATACATGCAAACAAACACAAGGGCAGCACCTGTCAGAGGGTGACGGGACACAGCCCATGTAGTCTAGAAAAACAACAGAGCACCAAATCTCACTGACATTACTCCTTGTTATTACCGATATGTTTGACAGAATTAAAGCAATAAAACTATGATTTTTATGACGTATTTTGTGCACTTAAATAATAATTGTGACATTAAATTCAACATTTGCTGTAAATGCTGAAAAGTTGAGGTCTTCTGTGTAAGCCCACAAGGTCCCTGACATGACAGGGACCCTCTGGTTCAACAAACATTTTTTTATTCTATGTACAGTCTTTCTGTTTAAACTACCTATTTCAGTAACCAAACCACATCAAGCCCCAGAACACAACGCAGAGTAACAACTAAGGGGTGGACCAGTTACAGTAGTAAAGTAGATTGACCAGTAAATCCAGCGCTTCGCCTCTCGACTCAGCTCCTTCACCCTTACAGTCTTATACATTGAGTACGTCACTGCAGATGCTGTGTTTTATAAAAATGTTTCTGTTTCTAAACTAATGCTAACTTAAAATAATTTGAATCCATTATGTGAAACTAACACCACAAACTAACCTGTTACTTGGCCATAAACTTGGCTTTATGTGTGCTTTTATCAAGTTGTCGTTGTTGATTTATATTCAAGTTAATTTATGTTAGCCCTTGCTTTGAGACAAAAACAAGTACTTTTATAAACATGTTAATTTTCCCTGGTAACGTCGTAAGTAATAGTCTTAACACACTGCCAGTTATGCATCTGTAACTCGCTGTTTGTGGTGAGATCTTTTTTAGTTGTATTTATTTCAACAAGACTTGGCTAATTCCTATACAGAATGAATAGAGCGAGAAGTGAGGATATGCACTTTTAAAGCAACTGGAACTAGGCAGTATCATGAAAAGGCCTAATAATTAAAACATAACACAAAAACATTTGAACAGTTGTAGAGCTTTAACTTATTATTTGACAAATAATTGTAACATTATAAAACATATTCTGTTGAATTGAGCATTATATGTTATAGAAGTGGTCAATAAAATGTCTTCAATAATTGTTGTTTTGAAGATGTGCAAAATTCCTATATCAATAATTCAAATCAAATCAAATCAAATCAATTTATTTTTTTAATGCCCAAAATCACAACAACAGTTGCCTCGATGGGCCACAGGTAAAATCAGTTCAGATAACTGTCCCAGAATGCCCTGTCCTTTGACCCTCCTTCGCGGCGAGGAAAAACTACAAAAAACCCCATGGGAAAAAGTAGAAACCTCGGGGAGAACCACAGTGAAGGAGAGATCCTACTCCCACGGACGGACAGGCTGCAGATGAACTAGGACTGACATCCACTTGGACTGTGGAGCCAGAACCACTCAAGATGGAGTTGGTCCAGGCAGACGAGGTGTGGCTAATCCAGGGTTGAAAGAGTTCCTCCAGACGGGTGGCGCATAGATCATCCAGTGTAGAGATCGATCCTCCAGACAGATGGGGGTGGGGGGGTCGTCACTGGAGCAGCCGCCGCAGTGTCTGAAACAGTCTCCACTCCCCGGGGGAAGTGGAGAGAAAGAGAAACATGTGAACAGCAATGAACAGACTACAGTTGAAGTAATATTAAATATTGTTGATAGATAAAGTAGGAAGAACCAGAGGATAGTGTTCAAGCTGCCATACTTCCCCCAGCAGAGTTGCTCCAAGGGCAGCATAGCTAAAACTGTAGGTTTTTATTTCTGTTCCTAACTGGCCTGACCATAAACTATTTCAAAGAGGAACGTTTTGAGCCTGGTCTTAAATGTAGAGACTGTGTCGGCCTCTTTTACATGAACAGGAGCTGGTTCCATAACACAGGAGCTTGGTAGCTAAACGCTCGACCTCCTACTGTGCTTTTAGAGACTCTGGGACTAACAATAGTCCAGCATTTTGAGAACGAAGAGCTCTGTTTGGATGGTACGCTACTATTGCATCTTTGAGGTAGGATGGGGCCATATTGTTTAAAGCTTTATAAGTCAAGAGGAGGATTTTAAATTTGATTCTAAACTCAACAGGAAGCCAGTGAAGAGACTCTAACACTGGTGAAATATGATCTTGTTCTAGAACCTGTTAATAATCTTGCTGCTGCATTTTGAACCAGTTGAAAGCTTCTTATAGAGCTTTTAGGACACGCTGTAAGCAGGGCGTTACAATAGTCTAATCTGGATGTGACAAATGCATGGATGAGTTTTTCGGCATCATCTCTGGGCAGGATTTTTCTAATTTTGGCTGATGTTACGCAGATGAAAGTAGGCTGTTTTACAGGCTTGATTTATATGTGCTTTGAACGAGAGATCTTGGTCAAATAGGACCCCAAGGTTTCTTACAGTAGAGCTGGGGGCTACAGTGATATTGTCCAGAGAAACTATCTGGTCAGATAAGGAGTCTGGCAGGTGCTTAGGGCCCAGCAGAATGACCTCGGTTTTTTCAGGGTTAAGGAGCAGATAATTAAGAGTCATCCAAGTTTTTATGTCTTTCACGCAGGCACTAAGTCTGTCTACTTGATGGGTCTGATCAGGTTTCATTGATAAATAAAGCTGAGTGTCATCTGCATAGCAGTGGAAGTTAATGCCATGCTTTCTGATGATCATACCTAAGGGCAGCATATAAAGTGTGAACAGAACTGGACCGAGTACTGAACCCTGCGGCACACCGTAGGTTACTTTAGAACATGGGGAAGATCTCTGGTTTACATTAACAAACTGGTACCTATCAGATAGATAGGATTTAAACCAGCTAAGGGCGGTTCCACTGACACCTACATCACATTCTAACCTCTGCAGTAGAATGTTGTGGTCGATGGTGTCAAACGCTGCGCTGAGGTCCAACAGAATCAGAATTGAGACCTGTCCATCATCAGCAGCTAATAACAGATCATTTGTGACTTTAACTAGTGCAGTTTCAGTGCTGTGGTATGCACGGAACCCTGACTGAAAAACTTCAAATAAATTATTGTCCTGCAGGTGGCGACAAAGCTGTTTAATCACAATTCTTTCAAGGATTTTAGAGACAAAGGGAAGATTAGAAATAGGTCTATAGTTCCTCAACGTATTTTGAACCAAGAGTTTTACACGCCCACCTTAGCACATTTATGGTGGCATGTAAAAAAATATCAATCATGGGGGATTGTTTTAACGTTGGTTCCTCCTAAGGTACCTTGGCTGCCAAATCAAATGCAGAGGACAAATTTCCCCACCAGAACAATAACAGCTAATCTAATTAAATCTAATGGTTCTACCTAGTATTACAAAAGTGACTTTCTATTGGGATAGATCTTTAGGGCAACATGCTGTGAACTAGAACAGGTTAACTGAGTATGGTAAAACTGCAGACGCGGAGACAATGGCAGTCTCACATTGGAGCTGCAGTTTCACAAATCGCAAAATTAGTAAAAAATTGAAAAAAAAAGTTCACTCTTCACAATTGACAGCAGGTGAAGCTGTCTCAGTGGCGGTATCTGTGGGCCGCTCGCCTGTACATGGGGACCAATCATCTTCGCGAGTCCTACATTCCCTCGGCCAATCAAGGGGCCAGGTCAAACTTTTGCTTGTGAATCAGGCGAGCGGGTCAAACATTTGATAGCCACTCACCGAGTCGAGTCCATCTTTTCTCGCCAAATGTTGTGCTCCTGATTGTTTTTAGACAATGTTGGATGTCTCTATTATCAATGGGAAAATAATAAATAATGTGATATATAGCTTTATATATTGAATGATACACAATGAATTAATTTTTAAAAATGTTTCATAATAGAAAACATGTCAAAACATCCAAAAAGCCACAAAGCCATGGATGACAGTGAGTGGGTCTCCAGGCTGAGGTCTTTTGCCTCCACTGGTGTCTGGCTATCAGATGCAGGTAACCGACCTGCACCGAGGCAACACAAGTGGTACACCATGTATCTGAAGGTATATTGAAAGCATGTTGAATGACCCACATTGCTTTATTACTCTTTATTCATTTAGTTTATTTTGGACAAAGAATTATGCATATCACACAAAATGTACAGCATTTATGCAGTTTGCAAGGTGATAACTTATGTCTTTACAGATAGAAAAGTGCCCTCAGCAGCTTAGGGGCCAGCGGACACTTTTCTCCCAACCTCAGAAGTGCTCCTGTGTATTTCATCCTCAGAAGGTAATTTGAGATATATAATGCATATAAAGATATTTTATTTCAATACCTTAATGTATTCTTGAGCAGTGTTGTTCCTATTTGAACTGTTGTGGCAACAGGTCTGTTTCACAACAGAGGAAATGGCATAGCAGGTAAAATATGGTTACAAGGTCTATTGAACTAACTATAACAAACTAATAAAAAAAACACATATCTAAATCTGTTGCTTAATTTGCATGTAATGGGCTAGTGCCCATTACAAAAACAATGAACACACGCATAAGACAATGCAATTCATGATATGTACAGCGTTAATACATTTCAATGGTTAGTTAAACAATAATTAAAACTTGTCTCTTCCTAAACCTCCCCTGTATCTCGTGTCTAACTCTGATGCTGACAGGTCTGCCCTTTAAGAAAATGTTGTTTTATTTGCAGGCTATATTTTTTTAGGTCTTTGGATAATTTTAGCTCAGTTTGAAGTTTATTCCATTCTGAGATTGTTTTAAATGAAAATGTAGACTGCCCTAGTGATGTTTTCCGTTTTGGTATGGTACATTGGCCATTTGCTGTTGACCTAGTCGTTCTGACCATCTGATAAATCTGAGACAGATTTTTCAGGGATTGCGTCTATTGTACCTATTTGCTCTGTAACAACAGGTGCCTTCTACTGCCTCTCCCAAACTCATGTGCAGTGCAGACCAAACAAGAGGTCAAAGTGACTGTTGTGGTAGGTCATTTTATTTTTTATAAAAAACTATCTGGAGATCACCTCGTTCTTGTATTATTTCAGGTCCCAACTGCTGCTCCTTTGGAGCAGTCAAGAGGCGACATCACACCTGCAAGTCCAGCTAAAAGGCCAAAACTGACCCTGTCTTTGGTAAATATCTATGAATACTTATGTTAGTTAGTTAAATAATTTATACTGTTTATATGAAAGCTTTCTTTCTCTTTAAAAGTTTGAAAAGTCCAGGTTTGGGGGAAAGCATGTGGAGAGTGCAAAGCCCAATTTAAATGTTGTGCGGAAAGCTCAGGTAAACATATTGTTGTGTTCAAACATAAAAACAATTTAATTGTTCATTAATTTAAATACTCTTTTTATCTTGTAATTTTAGACTATACCAACACCTCCACTCACTGACCGTCCATCTGAGAGTGTAGGTGGACCTCATCACACCAGCTCTCAATCCCAACACGCAGTTGAGGAGCCCTTTTTTCTTGCTCCTCCATCTCTACCTCCAAAAGAACGGCGAAGGCCAGTGGAGGGGCAGTATTCAGAGGTGAATGTGGTAAAAAACAACAACTTTACATTGTAAGTTTAGTTAGTCACTTTAATAGTAACTGACCAATGTATCTTCTGGGTTCTGTATCACAGAACCCATTTCAGCCACAGCATGCTGCTGCACTCCCACTCCTGTGGCTTAAGACCATGCCATAGGAGGATCACCAATGGGTGTCATCTGCATTATTTAGAGTGGGTACCAGTGGCAAGCTGGAGCTCCAGGGCCATCTCCAGTTGTGGTATACACCGTCTCAGCCATCCAGTCACCAAAACCAGCCAGGTTTTTTGCACACCCGCTACTGCTGTGGATGCCCTAAGTGGAAGCATATTCAGACCTTTACCAACATAAGTTAGTCATAAAAATGAATCACAACCAACAACATAACACATTAGCAAATGACATGCATCAGACCTAAGTGTTAAATCATCAGTAGAAACAATGAAAGCAGCAACCAATTTCACTCCTTATGATATATTCTTTTACATTTGTTCCAATGCAAAGAACATTAATCAAAAACATTTATCACAAACCCTCAGACTTTTTTTTTTTTTTTAAGTAGTGTAAAAGAGTCCATGTTCTTCACACTGAGCATCGCCTCTGGTCAGTGCCTTGAGACAGCATCAAAGTTTTCAGGAAGCACATTTTAATGTTCATCATGAGATCCATGTAACTGTGACCAGTGTCCAGAGAGGGGCAAGGGGCAAATGTCCATCCATAACGACAATAACGACAACGATCCACAAGACAACGTAAGGATTCAGGAGCTTGGGTGGGGTGATGGGGCAAAAGTTCTCTTTCAAACAGGGATATAGAGGAGCAGGTTGATGAAAACAGGGCTCTATGTCCAGAGCAAACGTTTAATTTTTGAAGGGGCATAAGTATTCAAGGGCAGTGGGACAAGGGGGAAAGTTCAGGTACACTGTCTGGGCACAACAGTCCAGGGTTTTCAGCCCAAAACCACATTTTTTTTTATTTATGAAATCCTTTGAAATCATATATGTTGTTTTCAGAATACAATAAAACATGCACTGTCTTTTTTCTCAACCAATAAACATAGTTTATTAAGTTCTGCCTCAGATTCAAAACACACTTATGAGAGGAACCAATAATCAAAAGGTTCAGTCAGGTTAAATCAAATCTTCATAGTGTCTTCTTCATCCTCTTCAAAGGAAAACCCTCCCGTTCCCAAAAAGAGAAAATAATATATAACAAAAGAATGAACAGAAAGGCGGGCCCTGATGGGCCGGCCAAAATGAACAAACAGATGAGGCGACACTGGGCCAACCTTGTACAGGGCCGTAGGAGCCAGTGCCAACACCACTACCAACCTAAGGACAAACCCATCCCCAGCTAAACCTGAGCAAAAGAAAAGCGAAAACGTGACTACCGTCCCACCAGGTCAAACAAAAGCCAAGTTGGCCTGAGTGTGGCTGGGCAGAGCCATGATGGCACCAGCTATAGGCGACTTAATTGAAGGCTCTGAGCAGGCACACTTAATGCAAACTCTAACTCATATCAAGACTCATTTTAGTCAAAGACTAAATTAGACAAAATGTTTTCTTTTTTTCAATATTTGCCACATTAATCTTATCACCATCATTTAATATATAATATACAATAAGTCCTTTTCTGAATCAAATCTAAATAAAAAAGGTCACATATGATTGTCTTTACTGAAAATATAGATTCTGAAATGTTTGTTTACTTATATTATTTTTATAGATTTTAGAAGATTATTTAAATTTGAAAAACATATATTTTCATCTTCTTGCAAGCCACCTGTGGAAGAAATATTGTCATGTATTACTGCAATCAACCATCTTAGACTGGTATTATCTTCTTGGTCCACAATAGTTTCCCTGTTAATAGGACAAACATCACAAATATTACACAAACTGTCGCAAGAGCCCCTGCTTCAGGCTCAGACATTCAGTCATCAGAATGCCTCCAGTACTGTGCCAGTCTCTGCAAAAAATGTATCATTATCAACCTGCGAAGAAAATAATCATATTATGTGTAATCAGACACAAAGGATGATAGTTAAAATTACTTCATTTCAATTATTGAACATTCAAAATGCACATTTCAAGTATCAGATGTTAGAGTGCAGTCAGTCAGTTTTAGTTCCCTAATCTGGAACAACTGGGTTCTGTTTAGATGTAATTTTAAAATTTCTTTTACACTTTCCCTGCATGTGTTTTGTTAATTTTTCATTTAATTAGTTTAGATTTTTACACTTTAGCTGCAAAACTTAAATATTTTTGTTATTTGCATTTACTTTCTATTGTTTTTAGACAGAGCCATAATAATTAATAAAAAACAGAGCTCTTCGTTCTCAAAATGCTGGACTATTGTTTGTCCCCAGAGTCTCTAAAAGCACAGTAGGAGGTCGAGCATTTAGCTACCAAGCTCCTGTGTTATGGAACCAGCTCCTGTTCATGTAAAAGAGGCCGACACAGTCTCTACATTTAAGACCAGGCTCAAAACGTTCCTCTTTGAAATAGTTTATGGTCAGGCCAGTTAGGAACAGAAATAAAAACCTACAGTTTTAGCTACGCTGCCCTTGGAGCAATTCTGCTGGGGGAAGTATGGCAGCTTGAACACTATCCTCTGGTTCTTCCTACTTTATCTATCAACAATATTTAATATTACTTCAACTGTAGTCTGTTCATTGCTGTTCACATGTTTCTCTTTCTCTCCACTTCCCCCGGGGAGTGGAGACTGTTTCAGGCACTGCGGCGGCTGCTCCAGTGACGACCCCCCCACCCCCATCTGTCTGGAGGATCGATCTCTACACTGCACGATCTATGCGCCACCCGCCTGGACAGCTGGATTAGCCACACCTCGTCTGCCTGGACGAACTCCATCTACTTTAGATGAACTGTTCCTCATCTCCTGCTGGAGGATCTCTCTACACTGGGTGGACTGCTCCTCGTCCGCCTGGAGGAACTCTTTAAAGCCACCTCCCTCTTGAGTGGTTCTGGCTCCACAGTCCAAGTGGATGTCAGTCCTAGTTCATCTGCAGCCTGTCCGTCCGTGGGAGTAGGATCTCTCCTTCACTGTGGTTCTCCCCGAGGTTTCTACTTTTTCCGTGGGGTTTTGTAGTTTTTCCTCGCCGCGAAGGAGGGTCAAAGGACAGGGGCATTCTGGGACAGTTATCTGAACTGCTTTTACCTGTGGCCCATCGAGGCAACTGTTGTTGTGATTTTGGGCATTATAAAAATAAATTGATTTGATTTGATTTGATTTAATTCCTTGTGCTGAGAGCAAATGGGCCCTCCTCTTTGTCCCTCCTTGTTTCATTCCTGTGTAGGCCCATGTGCACCTGGATCCGCACAGGGAGGAAACGGAACCACACCTTTTGGAGTAATAATTATTTATTATTAATTATTATTATTATTTCTTTCTCTCTTTTATTCTTATTATGTATCCAAGCAAACACCAAGTGTTCCGCTACACAGTATGTGCTACACTGCAGACTCCTCTGACAGACCAATGCAAAGAAACAATTAGTCCTGAAACCAAAGCTATGTTATAACAGCTTAGAGTCCTTAAAATGAATCTATTGTCAATTTCAAATAATGACTTCCAAAGAGACTTGGTAGATAAACAGTTAAGTATATCTGCATCGTCTAATTACCAATATTGTTCAATATCTAATGCATATATTATCATTTTGATACATTGAAGACTTTTCGTGCATGTTTACTGGGTCAAAAAGGCCCGTGAAAAGTAAGAAAACAGCGCGTAATAATAAGCAAGAAACAGCGGCCAGAATGAAAAGTCAAATAACACTTGGTAAATTGTTCAGTAAAACATGCGTTTATGTCCTTTCAATAGCAGTACTATTGATAGTGCCGCTGAAGTATCTGCTGTGAGAGACAGTTGTGGGAGATACTGGTAGAGATAATTGTTTACAGTGATCCCTCGTTTATCGCGGGAGTTGCGTTCCAAAAATAACACGCGAAAAGTGAAATCCGTGAAGTAGTCAGCTTTATTTTTTATTATTTTACAATGCAACACTGAACTATGGAATGAAACCAAAAATCAAAACCTGTTTTAAAGCCCAAACTTTGTTTAAAACAATAATTTTAATATAGTAATACAAGGTTGTAAACATTGTCACTGGTGTATTTCACAGTCTGTGCCTCTTCGTCCTGACTCCGCTCCGCTGTAGCCTCTGTTTCTACTGAAGATGCACGAGTCTTTCTTTAGTTGTTGGCGCTCTTTCTTTTTCTGAGCAAGAAGATTTTTATAAACGGATATGCCATCTTCGATTATATTTGAGAACTGCAATGAGCGACTCGTCAAAGGGTCCCGTTCTTGTGCGCTGAAGTTCAGCGGATGCACTGTAAAAATATCCGCACTGTAAAAATATCCGCACTGTAAAAAAAATCCGTGAAGCAGCGAAGCCGTGAAAGATGAAGCGCGATATAGCGAGGGATCACTGTATTCAGTTGTCTCTAGGCTGTGGGGCCAAAAGGGGACAAGGGTAATTATAAGTCAAAATTAGGTAATTTGACCATAAACTAAGAGTCTGTAAGTTTGGGAATTTTTATCAGGGGCAATAAAGAAACTTTTGTGAGTGGGTATCCTTATCTGAAAAGGGGTGTTGTCTCCTTTGAAGGAGCAGTTGTTCTACCATATATGTTACACTAGAATCGGGGAGATCCTAGATTTGGCCACAGTGGGACTCCCAGGCAACGTCGACTGTCTGTATGTGATGCTGCTCTCTGTAATAAACTTCCTTTAATATTCAGAAGCTAGCATCCACGAGTCTTCTTCTACTGATTGACACACCGACCAACATCTTCAGAAACCACACCACTTCCATATCTTATGTGTGCAACTAATCAAACTTGACTGTTTTAGCGCTACTCCAAAAAAAACAAAACAAAAAAACATTTGTTTTGATTGACGTGGCACTTGTTCTTATCTCTCATACCTACATGTTCACCGCCACCTGTCTAATCCACAGTGGCCTGATTCACAAACATGACCAGATAATGGGTCTATTCATTTACCCAAACAGTAAGTTTAAATACTCACAATTTCTTTCTTTTTTTTTTAATTTTTTATTATTTTTTATATATAATTGACATACTTTCAAATGTGTAGTTTTGATGTAAAATGTACTGTAAAACTACACTCAAAGATTCATGCCACATTAGCAGTATCGCACATATGTCCAAGGCAACCAGCCATTCCTCTCACCCTCCTCTGGTACCGTTAGAATTAGAATAAATCAGTCATGACAACTGATGAGGCCATTATGTTTTACCAATAAGCTTATCACAAATGCTCTTTGTGATAAGCTTACTTACCAACCCATTTTATATACAACTCACTGCAATGACAGCTTTTTAAATAACCTTCTGTAACCTTCACCTATATTGGTGAGCAACATATGCCTTTATAATATTGTTTTTCATAAATGCACCTTAATATGATGTTAACATGCCTTACTTTTGAATCTGTGAATATATTTCAGCAATTGCACAATCTGTTTTATTTATTTTGAATATCTCACCACTCGCCATCAACAGAGACATAAACACTCATTCATAAACACAGTTAAATTTATCATTTTAGAATCTCTCCTTTACCACTTAAATGTATTCTTCTTTCAAAGCTTAATTTCAACAGTGGCATCTAACCGTGCAACCACAATTGTATTTGTTATGCTACAGCGTTTTTTGTTTTGTTTTGTTTTTTAACAATGTTCCATCCTCAACAACACACCTGAAGTTGTTCTCAGCTGCATTCATGCTGTTTTGAGGAATGTTTATCATAAAATTCTCCTGTCAAAAACACTTCCTGCTGAATTTCGTGGATCTGGGACATATGTTCAGATTTCATTTGTTACATGTCAGAGAATTTTCTGCTGTTTTAAGTCTTTAAATCATCGCCAGACTCGTTCTGAGCATTTCTGCTTCTAAACATGATAACTGTAACTGCTCGTTTATTGATGGCTAACTTTACTAAATTGTGTGAGCGATCGGCGCTATCCACTGGCTGCACTCAGTAAGTGTCATTTCACACAGGTTGAGGAATCTTGTCATTTAATGAATAACAAACTTTTCAAATCATGAGATGGCAAATTTAAGGCACTCAAGAACATATTTATATATATATATATATGTATATATATATATATATATATATATATATACATATATATATATATATATATATATATATATATATATATATATATATGTATATTAGGATTCCTGATATCCCTATTAGTATACCATACCCATACTATTACATATTTTTAGCTCACTGTCCTCCACACCAGTTCTGTCCATACGGTGTATTAAGTTAGTTCAAACTTTTATTTATTTATTTATTTTTTGGCTTGATATTTTAATCTCATTTTTACTGTGGCTGCCTCCTATTACTCTCATTATGCATTATATTTTTGTCAGCATAAAACCACCAGAGCACATAGTTTGTGAAATGAATTCACCGATAACGGCAACATAGCTTTTCTTTATTTTGATGTTAATATTTGTATTGTGTCACAAGTTTAAATTATCAAGCTGTTTTATTTCTCGAAAACCTTCAAAACTATTAAACAGTTTATGTTCTTCCAGCAAAGGGGGGACCCCCTTCAGAAAGTTTAAGTCCTGCCTCTTAGACATTGTATGGCAAAATGGTGTTAGAAGACCTCAGTTTAAAGCTTGTTAAAATGTATGATTGTATTCCTTCTCTAAATAAAAATACAATTGAATTCCTCTTAAATGACAATCCATTGAAAGATAACTAACTGAACTGCGTGACAGTGGATCTGAGAGCAGGTGTCAGCCCCAAGCCCAGGTGAACACAGCCCTTGTGCAGCAGCAGAGACAGTTCAGTGGGGCCTTAGAGCAGCAGCAGCAGCAGAGGTGGTGGTATTGGAGGCTTTGATTCAGTCCATTCATTTGACAGGAGGCCAGCGTGGAGGAGCCCAGTCCACAGAGCACTTTCAGACCCAGGACAGTCTTTGGTTTTAGTTCAGTTCAACTCATGCTTCATGTCATGAGCGGCCACATTCAGACAGTCTTTATAGACAAACAGCAGCAGAGCCAGTCCCAGTCATGTGACCATTCAGTCGAGAGCTGGAGGAGGACGAGGCACCCAGGGAGCCACTGCACTCAAACCAGGCCCACCCAGACACACCGGGCATCAAACCCATCTCAGATTCCACTCAGATTATTTAAAATACTAGCAGTTCAAAACTTTTTTACAAAAAAATATGGAAATAAAAAGTATAATAAAATAAAATAAAAGGTATAAATGGATTTAGAATCTGCACAACTTCAGAACGTGGAGGTTAAGTATTTAAACATCTCCGCCTATCAAGTCAGTGAAGTTCCAAAAAAAAACAACACACAATATAAAGTAAAGCTCATCCAAACAATATATTTCTCTTTTAGGCACTTTGGGTGCCTATTAGGTGGAAAAGGGCTCTATAAATAAAAATTCTTCTTCTTCTTCTTCTTTTAAAATACCTTATATGTCATTTAGCCATACCACTTTTATTGTCCTCACACATATTGTGTGAGCTTGAGACAAAAGTACTTAATTTTGATCTCGTTAAACTTTCAACGCGAAAAGTCGAATTCACAATTTGTAAAGTAACTATACTTTCTCTGCAGACTTTTTTTTTTTTTTACATTATTATTATTTTGAATCTAAAACCACTTAATGCGTAACTTGATTCAACGTTAACTGAAATTTAAGACATGTTTATCAACAACCTTTTTTAGTAATTTTTAGTAAGATTATTTATTGTGGTGGATGGTGAGATACAAGAAACCCAACTAAACCTGTAGTTTTAACAGTTACAGCAGTAAATCAACAACAGTAGCCTGAGTCTGTGGAGAAGAAAAGGAATGGCTTCTCATTTGAAACTCAAGACAATTTGCTTTTTTTATTTTAATTTTTTATTTTATGTGGTGTTTTCAAAAATAATTATCCAATGAGGAAAATTCACAAATACCAAGTCAGATCATTTAAATGAAACACACTACATTATAATCCGCATAGAAGTGTTATCTGCATACCACAATAAAAGCACCTGCCTGCTGCCATCTCATTAAAGCAACACTATGCAACTTTTTGGCGGTGTCATATCGTCTGCATGATTCCATGGAAACAAAGTTAAAACCACTTCTCAACCAGAGCAAATGGCATGTGTCAGCTTCTCAATAGAGACGGATATGCCCCATGCCACAGCCATACTGTGGAATATTATAGCTTAAAGGCACACTATTGCCATGGAAACAAGCAGGCGGAGGTTTCTCCAGGCCAAGTATGAGTAAGGTTTGTGGAGATACAAGCTCACTCACAGAAAGGACACATGCTCTTCTACATTTTTTAGTACAAAAAATAAAATAAAATTATATATATATTTTTTAAAATGCAAGAACATACTTTTCAGTTGGTGTTTTTTTTTTTTTTTTTGCTAAAAAGTTCCATGCTGCGGCTTCAACATGGCTCATTAATCTGATCTCATCTCAAACCCTGCAATAATATCATTAAACCAAGCAGCAAATAAGACGCACCACTGCTGCACTAGTACACACTAGACCTCTCCGAACTCAGCTCTTATTGTGTCCAGTATAAACTTGTACTTCATAACAGCCATAATAATATCAACAATTATCCATCCATCCAGTGTTCAAAAAATTTTAAAATATCTGATGATACAATAAATACATTTAAAAAAAAATGTCACCTATACCAATGAATGTCACTTTTATTATTAATACAGAAACCATTTGTTTGTTTGATCTTACATTAGGCTACTTTATAAAAATATTCTGCAGTGTGTCTTTTTTTTTTTTTTTTAAATAATAGTTATCAAAAGCTTTCCCTTTTGAACTTTAGTTTGTTTGTTGAACCCAGTTGTAAAAGCTGTACTCACAAGTCGCTGCAGTAGATGACATGCAATAGTCAAGTCAAATGTGACGTGTTATTCAAGGATCATCTCTTTATCTCGATCCCCATCTTCTGTGGCTCCTGTAAAGCAACATTACAGAGCAGCATCAATTCTCAAAATATGACACATTTTCATTGAATATCATCTTAAACGCCGTCATCAACAAACACAACTATTAGTTATTCATTTATTATGCTGCACTGAGTTATTTCCATATCCTCTTATCCTTAGCAGAGCTTTAACACGTGTCAGAAATACCTTCTCCATAGTCTTGTGTAAACCATCTTTTGTTAATTTGTTACAATAGTAATGCCCTTTTATTCCCAGAGAGTAGTTTTAGCACACTTCAGTTTATTACTTCCCTTATACCCTGTCATGATTGACAGCCGTTTGCAGACTATTAAAGAACCCATTCACGAAAAGATGATCAGTATAAAATCTAAACTTTCCAATCAGGCCTATCACTTCTTCCTCGTATCACGTTTAACCCTACATTGCATTTGTTATTGTTGTTGATATGTGCGACTGTAGCAGGTTGTGAGGGCCAGACCAGAGCCAGTCTGTGAGACAGAAGGACCTGCTGCAATAGGTCACAGAATGACTTAGCATGTGGTGTTTGACTGAGTTAGACCTGTTGTAAATGTAATGTGACTTATCTGACAGAAACATAAAAGTGTAACATATAAAAAGCCATGCAAATAGAACAAAAGCCAAGCAGACAAGACACACATATATCGATGGAAATAAAGATCTACTGCAGCATCCAGAAATATGGCCAATTTCATGATATTAAAAATATATTATTTGTCTGTATGCATCAAAATGTTATCAACTGATTCTGGAGTTCCACGGTTTGTTTTAGAGTACAATACACCCAACAGTGACTCCCTCTCACGCCGTGTATATATAAACAACAATATGGCGCCCGGGCCCGGGGTTGATGGTTAAAGATTAGCTTTCTCAGGCTCTTCCCTGAACCCATGAACCCCTTCCACCCACTGCTACTAGTGCATCTACAGCTAATCTGAATAGTGCCCAGCAGTAATTACACCACAGACTTTTATGACTCCCACAAATAGATACGTCCAGCGGCAGAAACACTACATTTTGTTACTGAAGTAAAAGCAAAGATACTTCAAAATGTACTTAGGTATCAAAAATGACCCAAGTACAGGACTTTTACTTATCAGTTACTTTCCACCTCTGGACATAATCCACCCAGGTCTTCACACCAGTCTGTGGTCACAGTCCATCAACTGTGAAATAAACCCTCTAAAACTCCCGTCTTGGTATTCGTTTACTTGACATAGTAATTGCTATTAAAATGTTATTCAGCCCATTGTTCAACAAAATTAATTAAACAATCTCTTGGCTATTGAGCTTGGGATCATGACATCTTGTTAATGCAAAAGTATTCGAACACTATATATTCATAAATGTATTTGACCCAGCAGTTTATTAGCTTCTTCCATAGATTTTATGTACACTTTTTATTTATTTATTGTTATTATTATTATTATTTTTTTTTACATTGTTTAGGCCAAGGTTTTTTTTTATGTAAGTTTATGACATCAACAACAAGCATGGCAGATTTCCATGGTAACGATTGTCTTTATTTAATGAATTAATTAATTTATTTTATGACTCCATCCCAAGCTCCATAGGCCAGAGTTAGCAAGTACCTGCATCAGTAAATATGAAACACAAACTGTACACACAGCCTACACCTCACTGTCCTGTTCCTCACTCACTATTATAAGCTCCATCCTCACAGTGTACGCAGCCCCTGGCTCTGAGCTCAGCTCTGTTCCCTGAGTCGACCAATAACAGTCAGGACCTGACAGTCCTTACTGTCCTCGACCAAAAGTGAACTCCAGAATGAGCTGATCACATCACATACATTTGCAAAATTCTATTCCTCTAGAAAGTGATTCTAGGCTTGAGTAGGAAATGTTAAGTGTAGACCTCCTTTAAGCCAATTCAGTATTACAACTTTGTAAGGACTAAACTGATAAACCCCATTGCAAAGGTTTCTGTCTGTCAAGCATGAATCTGGTAAGGCAAAGTTTTCCTCTTTAAAAAGAGATTAAAAATATTTGCACTTACCAGATCAGCTGTATGTAGATTAAGTCGTCCGTGACGCCAAAACTGTTAGGGAAAACAAGTGTTGTCCCAACGAGTCCTAGAGTTGTAAGGAGAGGCAGGAGACTCTGGATGTCTGAGGCAGGAGAAGTTTATTTACCATCAGTCCGGACCCGGACCCATTGTGCTAGTATTGGCTATTCAAGCCTGACTATGCTCCACACACAGAGGTTTAAATAGTAGCTAAGAAGGCCAGCTTGGAGACAAGCGGCCGAGATAGAGTGAGAAGTGCATAGCATACGCTTCTGGCAGACGAGTTCACCATGGAATCTGATAATATTAGAGAAGGACAAATTCTGTCCCAGTGGGATGACGCCCGTCTTAGATAGAGCTATCCACTCAGAAATGTCAACAATGGTAGAAATGGAGGTGCCCTTGTTAAGACTATGCACAAGATAGAATTTCTACAACAACAGATACTCTGATCTGCCCCAAGTGCCGTACCAGCTATTTATCATATAATAGGGAGATACTGGAGCAGCTGGAATGGGCCCATCGTTCTGAGTTTAGGGTCATCCTGACACGGCAGTATGTAGCATTGTTTTGAGATTTTTACAATAATTTATGCTTGTGTATGCTAATATATTTTTACATTGCAGATATGCCTGTGACATAAGGGTTTTTCGCCTCTTACGGGAGCGGCCCGTAATGGCCCTGTTCGACTTATTGGCCAACTGAAGGAGAACCACAGTGAAGAGTGGCTTTAAAGGGTTGCACGGTTCACAAAAGAGTGCAAAGCTTTTACAAATAAAAATTTTGAAGAGCCCCCCAAGCCCGTGGCATTGCATAACTACAAGTGGCTTCTTGTGGTGTACAGCCAAGATATTCTTAACAGGCTGGAGGATATCAAGGCTAGTATCACCTCAACTTATGGGTCCATCTTAAAACTGGACTCCACTAGAAAGGTTTGGTTTGAATGTTATGAGTTTAATAATAAAGTAAAACGTGATTAAATGTTGATGATTAAAATAATATGTATACATATGTTTGTTTATAGATCACCAAGAAGCTCACTGGGTTGGCAAAAGGCACTGCACAGTTGACAATGAGATGGGTCAAGTGCTCATCAGTGTCCTGACCGCTGGAGAGGGCATGCATCTTTGAGTGGGATGCATCTGATATGACAAAGCTGAGAGAGGCAAAGAGAGCACAATTAACTGAGCAAGGCTGGGGTGCTCTCACTGAAAAGTAACTGGACAGGCACATCACAAAAACTGAGCTGGAGCTGCACTGCAGGAGGAGGACTCGCGGAGAGGAAGAAACAATCCGGCTGTTGGACCAGCTCATCAGTGAGCTCATGAGTGACAAGGGAAAGGATGCACTTGGTGTTCCTCTTCTGGACCCCATAAGAATGCAGCACATCTGGCGTGTTCAGAGGAGACATGTCAAGTGTATTCAGGATCCACCGGGTGTGGCACTGCACACTCAGACTGGCACCATCAACAAAGGAGGAGTCGTGCTGCAGACATTGCGCTGTGCCAGAGGTTCCACGTCTCTAGAGTCATTCCACTGCCACTTGAACCGGTTCATTCCAGGTATGTGCATCCTGATAATGGTGCTTAGGTTTAATAAAAGCAGCCCTTTCTAACAGTGGTATTTCATTCAGGAAACTGTGCCAACTCCCTCAATTTCCAAATGTACCTGCTGGATGGGCTACATCGCTGGAACCAGAATAGGGCAACTGCTGCTGTTGATGTGGAAACACCTGGCTTGCGCACCTACTCTTGAGAGCTGCAACACAGCGTGAACATTGATTATGAGGAGGTTTTTGGGAAAAACTGATTCCCTCATTTACTCCCCCAGCAAAATACACAGGTAATGAATAATTACTGTCTTGTTAATGGTAATTTTCTTGCTAGGTTTTACATTTTTTGTAAAAAATATTTTGTATTTATTTTGACAGGTGGACTCATTGAATTGCAGTACCTGCTGAGGCAGAATAACGAGCCACTCCAGAATATGGCACCAGACTCTGAGGAGGCAAGACAGTTGCTGGCGGAATTGGATGGACAAGTGTCATTGGAGACAGATGAGGGCTTTGAGGAAACTGAAAGCAGTGATGCTACTCTTTCAGATTTACTCATAGACACAGCTGATGCATTAGTGCTTCTTGCCCAGGACACTCCCCTTCCTGCTGAGCCTGTCAGCAAGTACTTTCCAGCTCCTATCCAGTCCACTCGCCTGTCTGCTGTCCAGGCTGCGCCTCAGTCCACTCACCTGTCCGCTGTCCAGCACACTCTTCAGTCCACTCACCTGTCCGCTGTCCAGCCTGTGCCTCAGTCCACTCACCTGTCCGCTGTCCAGCCTGCGCCTCAGTCCACTCACCTGTCCGCTGTCCAGCCTGTGCCTCAGTCCACTCACCTGTCCGCTGTCCAGCCTGTGCCTCAGTCCACTCACCTGTCCGCTGTCCAGCCTGTGCCTCAGTCCACTCACCTGTCCGCTGTCCAGCCTGCGCCTCAGTCCACTCACCTGTCCGCTGTCCAGCCTGTGCCTCAGTCCACTCACCTGTCCGCTGTCCAGCCTGCGCCTCAGTCCACTCACCTGTCCGCTGTCCAGCCTGTGCCTCAGTCCACTCACCTGTCCGCTGTCCAGCCTGTGCCTCAGTCCACTCACCTGTCCGCTGTCCAGCCTGTGCCTCAGTCCACTCACCTGTCCGCTGTCCAGCCTGCGCCAGTCCACTCACCTGTCCGCTGTCCAGCCTGTGCCTCAGTCCACTCACCTGTCCGCTGTCCAGCCTGTGCCTCAGTCCACTCACCTGTCCGCTGTCCAGCCTGTGCCTCAGTCCACTCACCTGTCTGCTATATATTGCTAATCTGCTATGCTAATATTGATTTCTAGGCTGTGGATGAGCACTGTGTGGCAGGAATGGATCGTGTTGACGAGCTTGCAGAGTACCTGGTGGAGCTTAGAAATGAGAAAGGCCTTACTCTTACCAACCAGCAGGCCAGCACCATTGTGGGTTTGTGGCAAAACCTGCAACAACGCGATAAGGACAGAATCTCTTATGCTGCGAGACATTTTATTCTTAATTTTTTGCATGCCTCTTTTATATATTTTATTATATTGTATTCATTGTTTTATGTTGCACCTAACGCCGAAGCAAGTTCCTATGTTTGTGAATTTTTGATCACTGACAATGGCAATAAACCGTTTCTGATCTGATCAGGCCAGACTGCTTACTGGTCGCTTTAGGTCCCCCAAAAAGAAGGCTGTCTATGTTGGAGTTGAAAGCACAAAAAGGTGTGTACTTGGTTCTACTGGCTCTGCAGCTCAGTTGCCAAACTGCAACCGTCTGGTTGAAACAATATTCGTCAGATTGTGTAACATACATAACAACCCCCAAAAAATTGGACACCAAACATTATCAAGATGGTCACTAATTCTAAACGATTACAAAAAAAATTGGCAGCTAATTTTAATCAGTGGTATTATCATGAAAGATACAACCCTTCAACTTATTACTGTAAATCAAACCACCTTAATACAGTGGCATAATAAAAGATTTAAGGCACAAGATGTTGCCATTCTGCTGCAAGGGTTGGTATTACCTGACGAACGACCTCTGGCCAGTGAACCACTGCTCCTAATCAACACAATGCCCACACAAGTCACTCCACACAGACATGAACACATTTACCATATGCCACCTGATACAACTGGGCAGGCCAAGACCAAGCTCTGTGTTAAAGACAGAGGAGAGCTGAGACCCATTCAGCCAAAACCACCCGCACCACAACCTGGGGTTTATTACATGCCCCTGCTAATGCCACCCTCAACCACTGCATCAAGCAACATCAGGCCACTCACCACCCCACAATCTGAGAGTGCACCTACTGGCACTATCCAAACACAAGACACTCCACAAAAACACAAATACACAAGGACAGTCACTTCCAACAGATGCACCAAGTGCGGAGAACCTCGCACCACAGACACTGGCCATAGCAATTTCAAAGGCAAAGTTTACTGCCCCAACACTCACCAAGCAGCAGTGGCTTAGAATGATCAGGAAATAGCCCTGAAAAATACCAACATTATTCCAATGTTATTAGGGCTGACACTAATGAGTAGTCGACTTTTTTTTTTTTTTCAATTGGTCAACCAAATAAATGTTAAAATATGCTGACTGAAGGCTTCTAAATAGAGCGTATTTATGAATAAATTGTATTTTTGTGAAAAATGAGAAGCTGTTTACTATATTTTGACATTTAGATTTAATAATATTGCTAGCTTTGTTATAAAAAAGTGTTTGTATGTGTCTGTTTAGTTCACTTAATGATTACAATTATCATAATTCGAATTTCATTATTTTTTGTTGTTGACTGGTCGTGATTAGTTGGCTAATAGTTGTATGATTGTAGATATGCACGTTATTCCTTTGTACATAAATGTGTAATTTGCAGTAAATAGTGTACATTTGTGAGTGATCTGCAATGTTATTTCATGTGCATGTACATTTTAAGTAAGATGTAAATAATATAAAATGTTCATAATGTGTACATCATTTCATAAATCTGTTTATCAGAGGAATAAAAAAAATCATAATTTTCAATCCCATGTTGATTTTGTTTTTCCTTTTTATTGGTTGATGGCTGATTAATATCAAAATGAAGTCAAAAGAACAAATTAAGTTATAGGTATTGTATGCTGTAATATACCAGTAGTGAGTTAGATTGGGGGTCAACAGCCTTTGATGAAGAGTGGACAGGTTGTTCATCTAGGGTGCATGCACCTACTGTGACAAAGTGTTCAAACAACTTTGAGTGACAACTTGACCCAAGCTTGACCCCAAATTTACTGTTCCCTCTACCATTTGCTTAATTGACTTGTGTAAACAACTTTATACAGTGGTGACTTTGCATCTATGCATGACGGTCCAAGGAGCCGTATGTAAATATTGTAATCAATGCTTTAATTGAATATAAAGTGGTCAATAATTTTAATTATTATAATTAATTCAAAATACATTAAATAAAGTTGTAGGCCTGGTTGTTACATCAAAACTAAAAGAAAAAATAACTGACTGCTAAATATGACTTTGTCTTGGCCAGGAATCGAAACCAGATCTCTCAGATTTTTCCTTCCCTCCCCCTCAAATCTTCCCTTTCTTATACAGATAATTGTTCCCCAGCTTTGGCGGAGTTGGCAGAGAGATTGTCTTCTGAACTAGAACTCGGCGGTTCGAATCCCGCTCCTGACGTAAATATCCTTGGTTGAGCGGTCTGATCCACTGACCCGCCGGTTGGCGGTACAATTGCTCCTGTAGGTGAATACTGCTATTGTGTCCTTGGGCAAGACATTTGGGCAAGGTGGAAAAGCGCTATATAAGAATGTGTCCATTTACCAAGACTGCGCTATGTGTCTGATTACTAGCTTTATACTATTGGTTTGCTGAATAAGATAAGAAGAAAGCTGTAGAACCCAACTTTTTTTTCATTGTTAATACATTTATTTTGCCTCTCCAGAAAGTGTATTGTATAAGATAAATTTGGTGAAAAAAAAATCAGACCTCTAAATGCAGTCTTCATTTAATAATTAGAAATTTTATATTCAATCCAGGTAAGAGATTATATTATTATTCACGCTATATTCAGCCAGCTTAGTAGTATTGGCCTCTGGTTGGATGGTTTCACTTGCCCAGCTTCTTGGGATCTTTGCTGGGCAGGCACCAGTCGTCAGCCTCGGAGCTGGCCTGGTAGTGCCGCAGAACAGACTTGTTGAAGACGGGGAGCCTCTCCACGGAGCTGGAGGACAAAGCCTGTAACAGAGGACACAGAAATCATTGCTGTAAGTTCAAGCTGGACTGGTCACAGGCAAATCTTCACTGTCCGCAGACATAAGCCCTATTCAGACAGAATCAGACCTATGGATCTGCCAGCGACTGGATCTCCCGACACAGAAACTAGCTCTAAGGACATGGAATGTCACCTCACTGGGGAGGAAGGAGCCTGAGCTTGTGCAGGAGGTGGAGTGTTACCGACTAGATATAGTTGGCCTCACCTCCATGCACATCCTGGGCTCTGGAACCAGTCTCCTCAAGAGGGACTGGACGCTCAATTTCTCTAGCGTAGTCTGCCGGAAGAGACGGCAGGCTGGTGTGGCCTTGCTCATAGCCCCACAGCTCAGCTGTCACGTGTTGGAGTTTACCCCATTGAACAAGAGGTTCGCGTCCCTCCGCTTTCGGGTGGGGGACAGGTCTCTCAGAGTTATGGCGGCCAAACAGCGGTGCAGAGTACCAGGCCTTCTTGGAGTCCCCCGGAAGGGGTACTGGACAGTGCACCGACCGGGGACTCCGTGGTTCCACTGGAGGACTTCAACGCCCACGTGGGCAACGACAGTGACACCTGGAGAGGGGTAATCGGGAGGAACAGCCCCCCCTGATCTGAACCCGAGCGGTGTTCAGTAATTGGACTTCTGTGCTAGTCACAGCTTGTCCATAACTAACACCATGTTCAAGCACAAGGGTGTCATCAGTGCATGTGGCACCAGGACACCCTAGGCCAGACATCATGATCGACTTTGTTGTCGTGTCATCTAGCCTTCAGCTGCGTGTCTTTGACACTCGGATGAAGAGAGGGGCGGAGTTGTAACCGATCACCACCTAGTGGTGAGTCGGATCCGCCGGCAGGGGAGGAAGCCGGAGCAGAGCAGGAAGCCTTACTCTGCTCCAGGACAACCTCTCTCAGCTCAACGTGCCTGACTCCATCTGCAGGTGGATCACTGACTTCCTGATGGACCGGAGGCAGTGCGTAAGGCTGGGGAAGAATGTCTCAGAGACTCGGACTATCAGCAGAGGAACTCCACAGGGCTGTGTACTTTCTCCTCTGCTCTTCTCCCTGTACACCAACAGCTGCACCTCCAGCCACGACTCTGTCTGGTAAACTGATCAAGTTTGCGGAAGTCACCACGCCTCATCGGACTCAACTCGGACGGCGATGAGTCTGTCCACAGGAGGGAGGTGGACCGGCTGGTGTCCTGGTGCAGCGACAACAACCTGGAGTTCAACGCCCAGAAGACAGTGGAGATGATCGTGGACTTCAGGAAAGTCTCAGCCCCCTCTGCCCCCCATTGCCCTGACAGACTCTCTCATCACCACCGTTTCCTCAGCACCACCACTTAAGACCTCAAGTGGGAGCCGACCATCAGCTCCATCATCAAGAAGGCCCAGCAGAGGATGTACTTCCTGCGGCAGCTGAGAAAAGCCAAGCTGCTGGTGCAGATGATGGTGCAGTTCTACACGGCCATCATCGAGTCCATCCTCACCTCCTCCATCACCGTGTGGTCCATCTTCACCTCCTCCATTCCCGCGTGGTACGCTGGAGCCACAGCCAGGGACAAACAGAGACTACAGCGCATTGTGCGCTCTGCTGAGAAGGGGATCGGCTGCAGCCTTCCATCTGTCCAGGACCTGTATGTCTCCAGGACTCGGGAACGAGCAGGTCAATCACAGCTGACCCTTCTCACCTGGACATGGACTATTTGAGGCTACGGTCCATCCGGACCAGAACCTCCTGCCACAAGAACAGTTTCTTTCCCTCTGCCGTTGGACTCATGAACACTTTATAACACCTGCCACTTTGACAATATTATTATAAAAGAGCTATCTATTTGCACTGCTACATTTGCACTACTGACCGTCCAACTGCACATTTCTGTATATAGTCTTAGTTTATCTTAGTGTACTTTATTTTGTTTTATCTTATTCTTAACCTTATGCATGCCTATTTTATATATTTTATTAATTGTTTTATGTTGCACCTTACGCCGAAGCAAGTTACTATGTTTGTGAATTTTGATCACTGACAATGGCAATAAACCAATTCTGATTCTGATTCAGATTTGGCAGACCCAAGCATATTGTGAGGGTCTGCTGGGAACGTCTTGCGGAGCCCTCTGTCAGTAGGGTCTTCAACTCACATCCCGTGGCAGGCTTGAGACATTGAGTCCGAGTGGACCATGTTCTCCGCTTCCATTGTTGATGCGGCGGCTCGTAGATGTGGTCGCAAGGTCTCTGGTGCCTGTCGCGGCGGCAATCCCCGAACCCGATGGTGGAAGTAAGGAATGCCATCATGCCGAACCCAGAAGTAAGGGATGCCATCAGGCTGAAGAAGGAGTCTTATCTGGCCTTGTTGGCTTGTGGGACTCCTGAAGCAGCTGACATGTACCAGCAGGACAAGCGCACAGCGGGCCGTGCCGTCGCAGAGGTAAAAAAATCGGGATTGGGAGGAGTTTGGAGAGGCCATAGAGGAGGACTATCGGTCGGCCTCAAAGAAATTCTGGCAAACCGTGCGTCGCCTCAGGAGGCGGTAGTAGTGCTTCACCAGCACCGACTGGGGATGTTGTCGGACGTTGGAAGGAATACTTTGAGGATCTCCTCAATCCCACTGTCACGTCTTCCGAGGAGGAAGCAGAGACTGGGGACTCGGAGACTAACTCATTCATCACCCAAGCCGAAGTCACTGAGGTGGTAGTAAAGCCCCAGGGATGGATGAGATCCGTCTTGAATATCTTAGGTCTCTGGATGTTGTTGGACTGTCTTGGCTGACACGTCTCTGCAACATCGCGTGGCGGTCGGGGACAGTACCTCTGGACTGGCAGACCGGGTGGTGGTCCCTCTGTATAAGAAGGGTGTGTTCCATTCACAGGGGGATTACACTCCTGGTAAGGTCTATACCAGGGTATTGGAGAGGAGAATCAATAGTCGAAACTCGGATTCAGGAGGAGCAGCGTGGTTTTCGTCCCGTCGTGGAACACTGGACCAGCTCTATACTCTTCATCAGGTGTTTGCCCAACCAGGCCACATGTGCTTTGTGGATTTGGAGAAGGCATTCGACCGTGTGGCCCGGGGCACCTTTTGAGAAGTGCTCTGTGAGTATGGGGTCTGAATGACGATGCTGATCTCAAGGAGAGGTGAGAGTCAATAAAAACTGAGATAAAGACTGAATTTAAATGCAGCACAGAAAACAATGTTATAACGTGCTTAAAAGCTTAAGAAATTAGTTTTTATGCATCAGTTACCTTGAGATAGATGACAGCAGAGGTGCCATAGCCCTCCATTGAGTAGAGCTTGAGATCTCCCTGGAAGTAGCGGGCGTAGAGGCGGGAGATGGGCAGACCATAGCCAAAACCAGCCTAGAATCATTGAAAGAGTGAGAGAAAGACAGCATGAGCATTCTCTGTGTAATGCCCTCATTCATATCAGTTGAACTGTGTTAAGAGTCACGTTCGACAGTTGGGTGCAGTGGCCAAACTGAACCTCTGCCACTGAGAATTTGCACAAACACCGGTCGCTATGGCTGACGCATTTGAAATGGCTATTGTGGCTATCCATGCTTCAGATAATTCCAACAGACGTCTTTCAATGTAGATAAAAGTTAATTTTTATTATATGCAAAGGTAAAAACAAAACTCAATTTAAAAACAGCAGTCAAAAACCGTTGGCTCAAACCGGTCGCACACCTGACTGCGTCATCAGAAGACACACCTTTATACAGGGCCTGAACCCCCATAGACCCAATACAAGGGCGCCACCCTCAGGCCAAGCAAATGGCAAGAATTGGCTCTAACATACCAGCCCCTTAATTGCTTAGGGCAGACATAACAATTACACTCAATACACACAAGTCACTGTCATGCGTGTTTCTTGTCGCTTAGTGGGCCACTAACGACCCATCCCAGCAATGTTGTGACTGCGTACGGGTCCCTCCCATTGCTCTTACTCACTTCCTGTAGTTCCACCAACCACGGAGCATCTGTGCCTATTAACAACTCAACATCTGAATCTATCCTTGGGATGTTCACTTCAGAAAGATACGAACATTTTGACAAGTGTTGAGGTGTTACTAAGCTACTACCAGAAACTGGCATTCTTTTCTGTGTGAGCACCTCGTGTAGAGGATAAAAGTCATTACTCTCCACGCTTGACACTTCCAGACCACGGAGAGAGAAGGCTAGGACCACAGATTCATGGCCCATTGTGTACAGTAGGAAGGTGGTTCTTTTACCGGTCCACTGCAGCCTCTGCATGAGCTGTTCAGAGCAGAAGGTGGCTGAGCTCCCAGGATCTAGAAAGAAATAGGTCTCAATGATTCTTCCTCCTGGAGCCTTGATCTTCACTGGGAGAATAGAGAGCGCACAGTTGCCTGCTCCGGCCCCTGTATTCCCACATGTTTTGGGTTCCTCCTCTTCCTCCTCCAGTCCCTGAACAGTGCTGGAGAATCTTCTGTTAGTGTGGAGGACAGCAAGGTGCATTTGCTTACAGGCGGTGCATTTGAGTCTCTGTTCACACTCCCTGCTAATGTGACCGACACACAAGCATCCAAAGCAGCGTCTCTCTTCTTTCAGCCATTCAATTTTCTCCTTATGTCATTTTATCCTGAACAGCTTACATTCATATAATGAGTGACCACCAGCACAGAAGATGCAAACACCAGCAACGTTTCCAGGTACCCTGATGTCTTCCTTCTGCTCCATAGACGTTACTGTGGTGGCAAACACATTTCTGTTCCCCCCGCTTCTCGAGCGCTGAGGGTGGTGAATGTTTTCAAATATTGGATCGGACAAGATCTTCACACAACGTTCAATAAATATTGCTAGATCTACAAACGTCGGTCTTTTATTAATTTCTTCCATTGTTTAATGCACTGTTGCTCTCCATTGCTCCTTCAACTTGAAAGGAAGTTTTGAAATAATAGTCATCATATTTTGTGATAAATTTAGTTCTTCCATGTACTTGAGGTCTGTCATGTCATTGAAACAGCCCCGCAGGAACAGAGAATAGTCTTGGAGAGCCTTAGTATCCTCGGACTTAATTGATGGCCAATCCAAAGCCTTCTTCAGATATGCAGATTTAATCTTGTCTCCATAATGTTCCTGCAGAAGTCCCTTTGCTTTAGCAAAACCTTGCGCCAGATCATGTGGTTGGCCACGAGTGAACTGTCCTAAAAAGGACAAAAAGTCAGCCTGTCCTGCCTTCTTCTCCACTCCTTGTTCAAACGCCTTCATGAAGGATCTGAAACTCAGCGGATCTCCTTCAAACGTGGAAATATTCCTTGGTGGTAGAGAGAGCAAGCTGCTGTTGGACCAGTGTCGCTGTAATTTCATTTTGTTTCTACATAATAGCCAATATGTCATCACCACTGGAAGCCTGATGTGAAATCACAGGTTGATTGTCCATTGCTGTAGATAATTGCACCATTTCTCTTGTAGGCTGATACTCACTTGCCAGTGGATTTAAGTAACAAACTCTGAACTTTCCCTCCTCTGTTCTGCATTTGTGGAAAGTGTGTTCAGATAAACCTTCTTCCTCCTCAGCAGCCTTAAGCACAGCCGGCCTAGCAGTAACAGCAGCTATCTGAGCCTCCATGTCCAGCTGCTCCTTCCTCCTTCTCAGCTCTGCCCGTTTCCTCTCTAGCTGCTCCTCCTGCTCATCTAGTGCATGTCGCTCTTTTAAAGCTGCAGCCTTTGCCTCCCATGCAGCATATTTTGCTTAGCTATTATATGAGCTGAAGCTGTACTTGATGTTAGACGCTCCACGTATACTTTTATATGTCACATATAAAAGTATTGTATCTCACTTTGTGGTGATGAGTGTTTTGTGCCTGTTTTATGTCCTGACTTATGTCTCCATCAACCTGCCAATGGGACTACAGATGAAAATTAGCCTGCATGGCTAACTGTGGCACATTTGTTGTACTAACACCTGTTCATTAATGTGCACTGTCCCATATTAAATAAAAATACACATACTTGAGTAAATGCTAATGCGCCAACTTTTATTTTTTCACATCAATTAGGTTTCAGGCAGGGAGTTTAACAACTGATTCAAATTTGATGCAATTCGGACTTTATATCTGTAAATGGGAGCAAAATTTAAAATTTCAGAAATTCTGGCCAAAGACCATAAAACTTTTGATGCCACACTCCTCAACTTCATTTTCACCAAATTTCAGCTCGTTCGGGCAAACGCCCTTGGAGGAGTTTGTAAAAGTACGAGGTTTAAAAAGAACTGCTGAGTCATGTTTAGCGAATTTGGATCCAATATGGCCGATATTTGGTTGGGCGGACGGCGTTGCCGTAATAATATTTTTTGCTTCTCTTGTCACTATCTACCTCTCTATCAAATTTCATGATTCGCGCTCGATTTCACACTACACGGCACTACGAAACTAATAGGCCTCTAACCAGCTTGTGGAGCTCGGGCCTAATTTTGATTGCCAATTGTGACTGTTCAGCTCACAATATAGCCGCAAGAACTAAAACATAATTATCTTCAGGAAAAAGTTAATCTAAATGTAAAGTGTTTTTTTGTCTGTTTGTGAATAGGTAAAAAAAAAAGCAAAAAAAAAACAGTAACCGTCTGTAGAATAGTGTTTTTCAGTATGAAAGCGGTGATCCTTGGTAGTACCCGATTCATAAAACTAGAAAATAAACTAAGACTCATTGTATGGCATCCATAGGTAAAGGAAGCGAGTTGTACATCTTTCTGTTACAATTAATTTCTTCTCACCAGGGGCGCATTTCGGGAGTTGTCCATGTGTGCGGGGCTGGGGGCCGTGGTGTACATGTAGGAGAAGAGACGCTCAATCTTCCTCAGAGGCACTCCACCCCCCCGGTCAGACATCTGGAATAGAACAACTCGACACTGTACACTCCATGTTTTTACCTTTACCCAGCTGTGGATCTGGATATTCCTTTGAATACAGTATGAAATATTATTAAGATCCTTACATCAGTAAGGGGGCCACAGAGTTTGGGAATGGCTTATGTAATGTATTCCGTTACATGGTCCAATCAGAGTGTGATTTTCAAAATACGTAAAATAGTTTTACATTGAGGTACATTATAGTATAGTCTAAAATGTTTGGTGAACTATCTGTAGTGCATTTATTTATCACCAATTTGAGAAGAAAAATTTGCACGTGCAGGCACCACAAAAGTGGTTCTTTCTAATGCAGCACCTCAAGTGTATTCCTTTGATATTAGTAGTAACTATATTCTGAATATTTATTTTATTTGAGGTTATGAACATTTTGCTATAACACAGTTCATGAACAAAGAATAGGCTGACTTTTAAAATACATCTCAACTTCAAGTGCAAATGAATTATTTCCATTCTACTCCATTGTCTTTAAACTATTTAGTTCTCAAAAGTCCCTACTCTGCTCCAAGTGCCTTTACTGCCACAGGATTGGTTGTGGACCTGTTGATTTCAAACACCAATAATTGTGATCTTCAACCTTTTGAATCTGAATTGACTTAATTGCTCAAGCCCAACTTATTAAACAGAAAAAAATACATTTAATTATTTCATCACCAAGTTAATCACTCCAGTGCTAGCTAAAGTTGAGATATTGGTGGATTAGCAACAATTGACCAAGTTTGCAAGTATGGCATTTTTGAAATTTCTGATGGGGATGTGTAAATGGGTAGTCTTACCAGACTGTCCTTTGAAAGGCTCATAAAGTGTCAGAGGAATGGATAAGGCGGCGTGTAGAAAGAACATGGTTGGTGTGGTGCCAAATTAGTGCTGCCCGTTTGGAGTGGCACGCTGATAGTGTAGTCCAAAGGTTGGTATGAACAACAATGTCCTCAAAACCCTGTATGCCCCCGCTCACCTTAATGGTCAGGTCCTCGTTGCCCAGGGACACACGCACTTTGATGGGGGGTAATGAGAGGTTGCTCTCATGTGTCTCTACTGTGGCTCTCATCGCATTCTGAAAATAACTTATTTCTTTAGTTTTATAATTACATTTTGTTTAGTTCTATGTAGAGAAAGTGTACCTTGAAGAGCTCAAACAGCATGTGGTAGAGGTGTGAGGGCACGTACACAATGTGCAGGGGCTGTCCCGGCTGCTTGGCTGTGGACACAGGACAGAGACATTCTCACTTGTTTTCGGGTACCAGGATAATACAGTGTTTTGATTGGTTTGATGTCTGGTGAATCTTGGGAGAGAACTGCAGAAAGTTGCTATGCAGTGTCACTACAAATGAATGACTAAAACTAATTTCACAAAATAGTAATTCATCACATTTACGAACAGTTCTATTCTTACTGGTGGTTCTAATCAAGATAATGGTCAATACCAATATCGAGGAAGAGGTTAAGAAATAATTATTTTCCAAGCGCCGTTAACAATTCTCAGGCGTTGTAGCCAGTTTAAATTATTTCCAAAAAACAAAAACTTAAAGGCCCTGCGATGAGCTGGCCACTGTCCAGGGTGTACCCCGCCTAAGGCCAAAAGTCACTGAGATAGGCTCCAGTCACCCGTGACCCCTAACGGGATTAATCGGTAGAAAATGAATGAAAGAAAAATTTGAAGGTGCATTTGGACCCGACCCACCTGCACCCGCAGTGCTTCTTCTCATTGAGCTATCTGACCTGCTCGAACCTGCGGCTAACACAAGGACTATTGTAACACTGATAGCTACAGTTGTCTGGACTCGATGAATAACAACATTTCTCCCCCTCACCCTGTCATCTCAAACTGTAGTAACAGAGGAAAGTCGTCCAGTGCCTTTCAGGACTCACCATTGACCTGTGTGATCTCCATGTCCGGAGAGGTGAGGTAGTACTGCTCACACAGCATTTTGGATGTCTCGTAGGCGTCTGACCACAAAGAACAAAGAAGGAGAACTATTACCCCTCCACCCTTTTTTGCTACTATGCATAGTAGTAGTGCATAGTAGTAGTAGTAGTAGTAGTGTATTATATATAAACCATAGACCGTACATATCGATGGATGAACACAATCACGGCTAGCTATAAGCCTATAGTTATAAGTGGAGCCAGACTCCATATTTGGAAATATGAGTGTGTATCGTGGCCACACAGACTAATCAGGAGAGAGGTAGTTAACTGTTTCCGCCCCTCGGCGGGAGGAGACGGCGGCAACGTGCGGTACTAGCTGTCAATCAAACCTGTTGCTAACATGAGCGAAACCGGCTCCTGGAAAAGGAAGCATGTGACTGGTCAGTTATTATTGCTAATAACTAGATTTATGACCAACCAAACAAGAAAAAACACCAGGATCATGTAGAGTGTGTCAAAACAGAAATTTTAGTTCCAAGACGGTGAGTTTGACAGAAGCAGTTACAGAGTAAAGGACACCAGTGTCCCAATAAAGAGTGAATGGCAGCTCGGCTTGATGGAGCCGGAACAGCCTCCCTGGATACTTCCTATTTTGAACACGGCAGCAGCAGGCTAGGGCAGTCCAGTGATATGTACGGTCTATGATTATATATATATATATATATATATATATATATATATATATATATATATATATATATATATATATATATATATATATATTATTCACTCTGTCATTCTCTACCACCCTTGGAGATATTTCCCATTTTGACCCTGGGGCTTCCAGTCCATACTCCGCACAGATGTTTCTGTACACTATGCCAACCACTTGGTTATGGCGTTCCATGTATACTTTTCCCACATCCTCTTACACACTGCAGTTCTGTGCTGGACGGTCCCAGGAGCTGCTTTGCACAGTCTTGTCGGGTGGAGTAGATCTGTGCCTCTATTGCTCTGGTGCTCAGGGCCTGCTCCTGTGCAGCCTTGATGAGCCTCAGTGCTGTCCTACAGTCCGGCCCGCTCTAGCCACTGGTGGGATTTCTTGATCAGTCACTTCAGTTATGTTCCGGTGGTACATCCCATGTAGGGGCTTGTCCTTTCATGATGGTCCCTCCTCCGGCACGTCCCCGTCTGTTCCCCATTGCCTTTCACTGAGCACGTCATCATATGGGGCCTTATCCTTGATGTTCTTGTGGATCTTGGATGTTTCTTCCTGGACAGTGGCTCTCACTAGTCCACGGCCTCCTTCCTTACGGCAGGTGCACAGTCTCAGGGTGCTGGATTTGGGATGGAACCCTCTATGCATGGTACAGACCACGTCTGTGGTCTGTATCTCCTTAGGCCACCTTATGATGTCCGCAGGGTCTGATCACTGGCAGGGCGTAGCTGTTTATCACTCGGGACTTGTTCTTGCCATTAAGCTGGCTTAGAACTTGCCTTACTCGCTGTTGTGTGATCCCTCTTTTTCCCAGATATGTTTCCAACCTTTCTAATAGTATTCAACTGACGGCCAACCATGACAACTACCCTCAGATACTGGAGCAAACTTAGTTACCGTGGATGACTTCAATGACGTCACACGACGGGTCTACGCTGCCGATGTGCTTGGGGTGGGCTTGATTACTACCGTCAAAGATCAGAGCTGAAATCAAAATCAGTAAGTTACTTACTACCCAGTTTAACTGTTGTTGTTCTTAAATATAGCTATAGCTATATATATTAGGTAGTAGTAGTAATCGTCACTCATTAACATTATACCTAGTTTTAATAATTCAGGGTATATGCAGGGATCCCAAGGTCAATTTTAAAATCTTTTTAGAAATTTTAAAGACCTTTTTAAGAAGAAATCTTTAAGACCTTATTGCAACACATATAGCAATTTTTGGAACTACAAAAACACCCCATAATTAAGAAAATATGACATATTTTGGAAATAATTTTAATTTATAGAAATATTAAATAAATTGTATATATATGGTATATGGTATATGGTATATGGTATATATATATATATATATATATATATATATATATATATATATATATATATATATATATATATATACATACATACACAAGAAATGGAGTTACGTCTGATTGAATGCTCCTTCACCTACAAATTAACAGTAAGGCAAACTCTACACTTTTAAGTCTATAAAATGTTTATTTCATGATATTTATGCCATTTATCTGGTCTCCTCATCAGTAACATGTAAAAGAGGATGTTTGGTGGTGACTAGATTCTCACCAGAAGTGCACAATTTCAGAAATCTCAACTTAAAGTTAGTCAGCTTTTCACACACGAATTATTTTCTGAATTAGACATCAAAAGGTTTACATACTCAACAGTGATTCTATACGAGGCTTTAACTTCACCTAAATGTGGTCAATGAGTTGGTACTATCTGACACTCTGGATTATTCATCCAATTTCTCTTCCTGCTCTCAGACAAGGCCGACGTGTTCCTCTGCTTCTCTGTGCTATCTATTTGCTTCTTGTCTCGTCTTCTTGGCAGGCTACACGTGGGACGCCTGGAACAACTGGTAAGTTCTGTGTATGGAAGTTCTGTCCGTGGAAGACATTGAGGACTTAATTATTTTTGGAATCATGATAGTGGGGTTCCTGCTTATTGGACTAGGTACTGCCTTAAACTAGCGCAAAATTTCTAAGACAGCTGCCTTTAAAGCAACCCAGCCGCTGTCTGGTGAAATGAAAGAACACTTCTGCGATGTGAGTAGCAGGCTGAAGGGACGGACGGTGGAAATACAAGAACATGTGGACAACATCGAGAGTCAGACCTGTGAATTTCTACGCAGTAGAGCTAATGTGAAGGGTTACAACAAAGAGACGCACAGATTGAGGAGCTGATTTACAACATCTCAGCCTGGTCTGAAGATGTGTAGAAACGAGTGAACAACATTGAGAGGCTGACCAGCGAGCTGCTACACGGTATTACGAGTCTGACCACAAGAATGGACGAACTATCAAGGTTACTACATGAACCAGAGGCTCGCAAGTAACGCTGAGAACCAGAACTAATTGATTATGATCCGGACATATTGCCGTAGATCAAAAATTGATTGTTGGAGCCTAAACACAGTTTTTCTTATTTTGTATATTTTTGTATTAATTGAATAATTGTTTGTTTTGTTTAGATTGATATTCACTTAAATATCTTATTTGTGGTTATTTCGATGGTTAAACAGTTATTTGGTGTTTATTGGTTTAAGTAATTTGATCTATTAAATTTGTCTTTTTGGTTTTGCTAAAGTTAATCATACTTTGTTTATGATTCAGTTTTGGATTTGTATGGTTTATGTTTATTTTTTGTGATGATTCACGGCTCCTTTATTTAAGACCACCTGTGCAGGTGTGCCAGGAGAGTGGAGTGGAGCCAAACGGTTTTTTGACCTTCTGTCGTTCTTTTATTTTTTGTACGTCCTCGTTTGTATGTCTTTTGTCAAGTAAAGAGTTTTTAATTGCACGGACCTTTCTCTGTGATTTTATTAACTTTTTGGGACATTTAGGAGAACGGAACAGGGTGCAAAGCGTCAAAATGGCTTCATAAATGTTTGGGAACTATATTGATTATTAGAAATTTTCTCCCCCTCCCAACTGGAAGTCTTGCCAGCAGCTGTGCCCTTATCTTATCCTCATTCCCTGCCCCCAAAGACAAGGCCACGGAACACATAAACATCAGTAACAGTTTCGCCAAAACATCTTAGACGCCTTCCTACCCCAACCCCCCCGTCTGCCATTTAACATTAGTCTGAACTTTTCCCCCTTTTCGTTTATAAAACAGTTACTTGCATCTTATGTACGGATTACTTACGTGACTATGTATGTCAACCGTTTATTGTATGTTTATTGTGACCGCAACTGTAGTTACAACTGTATGCGTCTGTTTATTGTTTATAAATGTAATTGTATATGTTATGTGGTAACAGCAACTGCTTTGAGTGCCTATTAGGTGGAAAATCACTCTATAAATAAAAATCATCATCATTCATAATTTTCTTTTGGTTTTTTTGCAGGCTAAAGCTAACGGCTATGGGGAAAATACACAAAACTGCAGCCAGAGTCCTTCAAATCATAAAAGACTAGCCGTGTTGCAAAGTGGTTGATAGCATGTTGACTTGTAATTTTGTAATTTAGAGGCAAGACTTTTTCCCTCGACTTCTCGTCAAACTGGAAGTGCCTTTAGTGCCTTTACTACAGGGGTGTGGATCTGCGCCATAAAGAGCAGAATAAGGTGAAAACAGCTAATTATGGGAAATTATGGATCGTTTAGGTTATTTTGTTTGTAAGTAAATTTAAAACTTAATTCGGAAATAATTTAAGACTTATAAAATCATGTTAAAAGGACACATATTATGCTATAGTGACTTTTATGACCTTTTAATCATGTTAGCAATGTTAGAATGTCAAAAACATACTTTAGTTGCATTTAACCCCCCATCCCCCACTGCATGATAGTTTAGCATACCAACAGCATATCAAACCATTGTGTATATGCACATTTGTAATTGCCTCTGCAGCCAGTAGATGGAGCTACAGCTGAGTTAATGTGGCATCTTTCAAGGCAGTGATAAAGTTAAAAACATTTTATTTTCAGTTCTAAAACATGAGATGTCAAAGTAAAGATACTTTTAAAGGCCAATAACAATATAAACAATGCTTAATGTTTGTCCTTTTTAAGTATTTGTAAAAGCCTTACTTTGATCTAAATTTATTTATGGACTTTTAAGACTTTTTAAGGAAGTAGTATATCTCACTGTGCTGGTTCATGAGCATGCGTGTTGAGATGCGGCTCATATAGAAGCGGTCCAGAAAATACTGGATGTTCTGGTTGGTGACAGGGTCCACCCCAAAAGCGTCCTTGTGCTCCAGTACGCCCTGTGCCATGGTGGGCATCACATTGTTGTGCCGGCTCCTAATGGCAATCAGCAAGTTTGTGAAACTGGAAAAAAGGGACAAGTTTGGAAAGCACAATTCAACCATTTAAAAAATGTAATGTAAGGTAATCCAGCTCACTTTTTCAGGACTTTTTTGTCATAGGGATCCTCCTCCAAGAACTCCACCAGCTCCATCAGACTCTGAGAGTACCTGAAGAGAAGTCATCAGCTTATCTGCCTGGAAGTGGCCAGTCTAACGGAGACTGAGAGGCTTGCCAGACTGGCCATTTCCTGATAAAGTGACACGTCACAGCAGTTGGATGGCGATTCTGAAGGTGACAGATGTTCACCAAAACATGTCAAGGTTAAATCAACCTACTTCAACAAACAAAGCAAAATAAAAATCTTGACATCCTTAACACTTGTGAATTATGTATGTAAAGCCTGGTGTGCACAGCATACACATTTTTGATGCTACTTGCTAGCAGAACAATTGGGCTTGGAAATGGGATCATCTGTCTGAGATCTTCTGCATCACAGAAGCTGAACCATCAGCCTCTTCAACTTGGAGCAACACTGATTTTATTTTACTACATGCAAAAAATCTGGAACATGAACTAGTTCTGTTTTTCTCCATTTCACAACAGTAAAAATTAGGCACAGTCCCTTTAATTGTCTGCATTCTCCCTTCATCTAGAAAAGACAAACTTCTGTGGGATTCTAAATGGATAATTCTTATTTGATTTTGTAACCAATCCTTTAGGATAAAATCCTATTGGACTAAAATCCTATCACCACGTTTCCACCCAACGCGTGTAGCGCGTCAAAATCGCGCTGGACGCCCCTATTTTGACGCCAGAATATTTTTAATCACTCGGTTAGTCTTGGAATTTGATTGTGTGTCTAAATTAGCACTATTCGCATGAGGATGAGCTACTGCCTGCGCAAGGCTCTGAGAACGGCATCAAAGTTTGATATTGGTGGATTGCGGCAACAACAAGCAAGTTATCTCGCATAATTTACAGTGGAAAGCAGATCAAAGGCGCCCTCGCTCCCGTTTTGGGCTTCACCCAATCCCCGAGTGATTCTGGAATCTGTACGAGGCTCATTATCCGTGTTTGTCGGTGAGTGTGACTAAATGATAGAATACAGTGTTGGGGTACATGTATTTTGTATTTAGGACTTGTATTTAGAAAGGGGAGGAGCTGTCAACCGATCACCACCTGGTGGTGAGTTGGATCTGCTGGCAGGGGAGGAAACCGGACAGATTTGGCAGGCCCAAGACTATCTTGAGGGTCTGCTGGGAACATCTTGCGGAGCCCTCTGTCAGCAGGGTCTTCAACTCGTACCTCCAGGAGAGCTTCTCCCAGATCCCTAGGCAGGCTGGGGACACTGAGTCCAAGCGGACCATGTTCTCTGCCTCCACTGTCAATGCAGCAGCTTGTAGCTGTGGTCGCAAGGTCTCTGGTGCCTGTCGTGGTGGCAATCCCCGAACCCGGTGGTGGACGCGGAAGTAAGGGATGCTGTCAGGCTGAAGAAGGAGTCCTATCAGGCCTTGCTTGCTTGTGGGACTCCCGAGGCAGCTGACTGAAATCTCGGGATTGTAAGAGGCCATGGAGGAGGACTATTGGTTGGCCTCAAAGAAATTCTGGCAAACCGTCCGTCGCCTCAGGAGGGGGAAGCAGTGCTTCACCAGCACCGTTTACAGTGCGCGTGGAGAGCTGTTGACCTCGACTGGGAATGTTGTCAGACGGTGGAACGAATACTTTGAGGATCTCCTCAATCCCGCTGTCACATCTTCCGAGGAGGAAGCAGAGGCTGGGGACTTGGAGGCAGACACATCCATCACCGTCACTGAGGTTGTTGGCAAGCTCCTTGGTGGCAAGGCTCCAGGGGTGGATGAGATCCGTCTCTGGATGTTGTGGGCCTGTCTTGGCTGACACGTCTCTGCAACATCGCGTGGCGGTCTGGGACAGTACCTCTGGACTGGCAGACCGGGGTGGTGGTCCCTCTGTATAAGAAGGGGGACCGGAGGGTGTGTTCCAATCACAGGGGGATCACACTTCTCAGCCTCCCCGGTAATGTCTATTCCAGGATACTGGAGAGGAGAATCTGACCGATAATCGAACCTCGGATTCAGGAGGAGCAGTGTGGTTTTCGTCCCAGTTGTGGAACACTGGACCAGCTCTATACTCTCCATCGGGTGCTCGAGGGTTCATGGGGGTTTGCCCAACCGGGCCACATGTGCTTTGCGGATCTGGAGAAGGCATTCGACCGTGTGGCCCGGGGCACCTTTTGAGAAGTGCTCCGTGAGTATGGGGTCTGTCCGGTCCCTGTATGACCGGAGCAGGAGCTGTGTTTGCATTGCCGGCAGTAAGTCAGACCTGTTCCTGGTGCATGTTGGACTCTGCCAGGGCTGCCCTTTGTCACTGGTTCTGTTCATAATTTTTATGGACATTATTTCTAGGCGCAGTCAGGGCGTGGAGGGTGTCCGGTTTGGGGACTACAGGATTTCATCTCTGCCTCCTGGACTCTGAGCATGTCCCACCGGGAGGCGGCTCCGGGGAAGACCCAGGACACGCATGTCTCTCGGCTGGCCTGGGAATGCCTCGGGATCCCCCCGGAGGAGCTGGAGGAAGTGTCCGGGGTGAAGGAAGTCTGCGAGTCCCTGCTTAGACTGCTGCTCCTGCGACCCGGCCCCAGATAAGCGGAAGAAGGATGAATGGAACTGTTTCCAAAGTACAGTGATCCCTCGTTTATCGCGGGAGTTGCGTTCCAAAAATAACATGCAAAAAGTGAAATCCGTGAAGTAGTCAGCTTTATTTTTTATTATTTTACAATGCAATACTGAACTATGGAATGAAACCAAAAATCAAAACCTGTTTTAAAGCCCAAAATTTGTTTAAAACAATAATTTTAATATAGTAATACAAGGTTGTAAACATTGTCACTGGTGTATTTCACAGTCTGTGCCTCTTGGTCCTGACTCCGCTCCGCTGTAGCCTCTGTTTCTACTGAAGGCGCAGGAGAAGAACATTGTTGTGGGGAGTTGTTGGCGCTCTTTCTTTTTCTGAGCAAGAAGATTTTTATAAACGGATATGCCATCTTCGATTATATTTGAGAACTGCAATGAACGACTCATCAAAGGGTCCCGTTCTTGTGCCGTGCGCTGAAGTTCAGTGGATGCACTGTAAAAATATCTGCACTGTAAAAAAAATCCGTGAAGCAGCGAAGCCGTGAAAGATGAAACGCGATATAGCGAGGGATCACTGTACTGCACGTACACAAAAACATAAAACAGCAAACAAAACAAAAGTCCAGCCCAAAATGTATTAAATTTTTATTCCAACAACGTCTGCTTCATCTTTAAAAAGTGATGTGTGTTTTTCTTGGGTAAGTAATTAAGCTAAGCATCAGATAAATAACTATTAAACTATTGCGCTTCAAATTATTTTCTGTAGAATTTGACACCTGGGACTGGCTACATGTAACTGAGCCCTCATGCCTTTGATGTTGTTGTAACGCTGTGGCTTTAAAATATAGTTTTTTTTGTATTTTTAGCAGTCCCTACTGTCCTGCTCCCCTGGGGCTCATCAATAATTATTAAAGTGCAATAGCCCCATCTAGTGATACTTCTGATTCTGTGTTGGATTTTCCAGGTACCTGGAGTGAAATAGATCTGTCTTTGAGTGTCTCAACTTTGAGCACTTGGTTCACTGAAGAATGAAGGCAGTGGCTGAAGTATGGAGAAACAGACAAGAAGAACACTGACCGCATCCAAGCCCTGCTTCTAAGGGCTTCACCTGCAGTGATGGACCTATAGCTCCTGGAGTAGGCCTTCTGCAGACTCTGTTTCAAGTCCTCACCAACCACGCAGTGCCTATGAGGGAAACCTTCTGATCCCATCCTTTCCATCAGAGGAAGCAGAACCATGGCCCTGTCCACATGCACTGCTTAGAGTCAGTGCAAGAAGTGTGTTCCATTAAACTGTGTTCATCAACAGGATCCATACAATCATTGGTAACACATGCTTATAACATGTTGGCCTTTTTGTTTCAAAAAGGACGATGACACATGAGATGAGAGTTTCAAATCCTGTTTTATCCTATCCTATACTATACTATATTTAGTCTATACATAATCTGAACCACGTGAAGTATTTTGAGGTTCATTGCACAAACACTGCACAGAGGGTTGAGCTGGTTATTTACTTTTTACAAAATGGCCTTATTTAAGATGTTTGTATAAATGGTTTTGTGGAATGCATTTAAAGCCTTGATATTTTCTGCATTTCTGTTCTGATTTGAGAAATGGGCCTAAACAAATTACAAATGAAATGTGGTCTCTCTATGTTTATTAATTAAAATAAATGGAGCCAGTCTCCAAAAGGAAATCTTGAGTCATAATTTCACAATACTGTTGTAAATTATGTCACATTCAATAGATGATGCAGGATGTAAAACTGGCCTGCACATTTAAGCAACAGTTACAACAGAAACAGAACAACCAAAATGAAAGTCAGAAATGTATGTTAAAGTAATATTTAGAAAATAAGCAAACAAATCAACTTAATTTAACATGAAGGCCTAGCCTACGTCTTGTTTTTCATTATAATATTAAATAATAAAGGACCTTGTTTAGTGTATAAAGACAGCAGCGTGGATCCTGACCTACAGTATGTCACCCCCAGAACACAGATCCTGATTGGCTGACGCGAACACGCGGCAAAAGAATTCTCCGCTTCATCCGCGTGCCCCTCCCATAATGCTATGTAGAGGCATCCTGACGCATGACCAAAGCGGTGCGACGTGGGTCATGTGGGCGGTGTGGCGCCTTTTCTGCATTTCGGCTATTCGCACGATTGGAGGCGATGAGCGAACGTGGTGAACAGGTGAATGTAGCGAACAGGCGTCAAAGCGCGAACAGCATGTGTGAAGCGTGAGGCGTTCAGTGCGGTGGAAGCTCAGAGCGATCATTGCAAACACACAGCATTCAACGTGCTCCAAGAGGTCACTCGCCTAATTATATGTGAATCATGAATAATATCAAAATAAAAATGCTCACATTACATTAAAAAATATATTATAATAATGCATTATACTTCCATAGCGCTTTCTGGACACTCAAAGACTGCATTATTCATTCACTCCACAATCGGTGGTGGTAAGCTTTACCACCACCAGACTATTGTACTGCTGGAAGCAAGGCTGCCAGTCTGCACCATCGGCCCCGCCGACCACTACCAATCATTCATGCACACACCACTTTCAAACTGGGCAATGTGGGTGAAGTGTCTTGCCTAAGGACACAAAATCACTGCACTGACTCACTGTGTATTTCAGGATCGATTTTAAGGTTCTTTATCATTTTTTGAATGTCTTAATAGTGTTGGGCCTTCTTATCTTTCACAACTGCTTTTATCATACAAACCTGCCCATGCACTCCTCCGGCTCCTGGTCATTCCCAAAATCAGGACACACACTCGCGAGGTGTCTTTCCAGTAACACGGCCCTCCTGTATGGAATGGGCCAGTGAGAACATTCAAGTTTTTAAGAGGCTTAAGACCCACTTTTTTAGCTTAGCTTTTGAGTAATATTGATTATTGAATTGGTGTATTTATTATGTTTATTTATCTATCTATTTATTTATTGTGTTTACTTATTTTTATGCTTACTCTTCTATGTATTTATTATTTATTTATTTATTTAATTTTATTTCTACCCAATTCTTTATTTATTTCCTTATTATTTATGTTATTTATTCATTTACTTCATATACCTTTAATCACTTTTAGGCTCTCCAGAGGCTGGTAGGGCCTGGTTCATGGCCCCTGGGTCAGGTATGATGTCTGCCTCATCTCTCTGCATGTGTGTGTGTATGTGACTATGGGTGGGTTGTGTGGTTGTGTCAGGAGGTTGTGGGGAAGGCTGGGTGGTATGTGGACATGTGTATGTGTGGCAATGTTTTTAATGCACTGTCAAGTATTCACTGTAGCTCTCTTTAATGCTGCTGTCTGTTCAATCACACTTTTTCTCCTGTTGTTTAGCCTCTGTAAGCCTCAGATGATTTTATTTACCTCTTATAGGCTGGGGCTGCACAATTAAACAAAATAGACACAAAATCGCAATTTTAATGGATGCATATCACAAAGGCTAATTTCTTCTGCAAACAACGAAATGTCTTGCTTTGATTTGAATAAAAACTGCTAACCCTGTAGTTTGGATTTGTATTAATTTACAAATACTACAAATATTCTGAAACAAGCAACAAAACATGATAAAAATGCATTCAAAACCGACAGAAAAAGCGCCTAAAAACAAGAAACATGACTCAATGCACCAAAATGTGACTAAAAGCGACAAAAACACAACTAAAAATGACAAAGCAATTCAGCAAATCAAAACACTTTGTCAGGTCATTGGTACCATGCCAAACATGGGCTATATGTGATGTGTGCTTTTACTCTTCAGTCAATCCTGACAAGAGACATTTTTACCCTACTAACTACAAGCACAATCCAGGGAGTGTTTTTAACTTGATGTGAAAAGCTCTTTGTATTACTATTTTTGTAAGAAGTGCTTTTTTAAATAAAGTATGCAAACTATATAACTTTTCTGGTGCAGGATTGGTAGCCCGCCTCATCAGAAAAGTTACAGAATGCAACTTTAACATGTAGGTAAAGAGCAGGGGAGGCACGTTGACAGCTGCCTCCATAACAATCCCATATGACACCGGAGACAGGACAGAATGTACTGTACAAAGAGCTACATCTCTCACATTCACATACAGTCATACCCAAAAGTGTTAGCATCCCTGAAGTATTTGTCCTTGAAAAGTATTACAGTTACCCCTGTTTTCCTATACACATGTTTATTTCCTTCTTCCTTCACCTTCCTTCAAAAAAGCTAATTGCCGAGGACTGGAGATCTTGTGAATGGAATACAATTAAAAGATGACTGTGAATGGAATACAACAAAAACATTGGTGGATACCGGGGCTACCCAATCGTCGTTGAACTTGGGACTGCCTCCTAAACTGCTTTCCAACCGTAACATCTCAGTTGTGGGCTTCTATGGGACACCCCAAACTCTGCTTTTTACCCCAGTCAGTTTGCTGGGGAGAGACTTGCTCATTTCCAAACGAGCTACTATTTTGTGTTCTCCTGAAGGAGTGACTGTTCAATTTCCAAATTGACAGTCTATTTGTTGCAACCAAGCCACGCCAAGAACTCATGGACAATGGTTGATAGCTACAGTGATCCCCAGCGAACCCTGCACAGATATTTATTGGGCTCTTCTTGATCCTGAACCTCGAGGACACCAAAAGGGGGTGTACTCTACGTTCGTGTCATGGAAACAATAGATTATGTTGCTGGCCCCGTACCATCTGCCCAGTGTTTTATGACAGAAATTTTGATGATACATATGCTGATGAATTTCAACAAATAATGGGTGATGATTAATTCCAGGGATATTTACATTGGCAAACAGGGAGTAGCAGCCCTGTGTGTGCTAGATTCTGATCAGCTGAAATGGTATAAAATGGCGGACTCCTTGGCTTTGGCTCCTGAAACTGAAGCTAGAGAATTAGGCCCATGGTTAAAACTTTGACGGAAGTTAATGATTGGCAAATCTGGAAATCCTAGGTGTGTGCAATACTCCACCTCGACATCTTACTGGATTTTGGCATGAACTTTTGACTAGGGAACATGGACGTGGACACTCTGACCATGACGATGCAGCTTCTTTATTGGCTTCTATGCCTGACGGACACCCAAGGGCCAGCTGACATGGGTTTTTGTAAAACACTTACTCCCATTTCTTTGGAAATTGATGACTCCTCTGTTGTCTCTGTTCCTCAATATCATTAAAACCTGAGGCAATTAAAGGAATTGAAGAAACTATGTGTGGACTCTGGGATGCAGGAGTCCTTGAACTCTCTGAGTCCCCATGGAACACCCCTATTTTGCCTATCCCAAAACATAACTCGCTTGCTTATCGCATGGCACACAATAAGCGCGTTGTGATCGCTGTCACTCATACCTTGCTTGCCAGTACCAAATCTACATCATATCTTGACCACTTTGAGCCCAAACTTGAAGTGGTTCACAGTTAATGATTTGGCAAATGCGTTCTTTTGTCTGCCCTTGGCAGAAGACTCACGCCGTTATTTTGCTTTTACGTACAAAGGTTGTCACCTCCAGTATACAAGCATGGCTCAGGGCCATAAATAGTCCCCAGGATTGTTTAATCAGGCTCTAAAGTCTTTGCTGAGTGATTCTGAACTACCACAAGGTGTCGTCCTCATCCAGTATGTGAATGACATCCTATTGGCGGCTGATAGTGAGGCTCTCTGTCTGCAGTCTACTGGAATGTTGCTTTTGAGACTGTTTGATCTTGGCTTCAAAGTATCACGCAAAAAGTTACAATGCTGTAGGAAATCTGTCTCATTCTTGGGACGTATTATCTCTGCTACTGGCAATGCAATGGCTGCAGAGCATAGATCCTCGATTCTTGCACACCCTAAACCTTTGACCGTATGTGAAATAATCTAGTTTTTAGGCCAATGTGGTTACAGTCGCACGTACATTCCAGACTTTGTGCGAAAAGTTTTGCGTGCACTTGTTAGACAAAAAGGCTTGCGCAATTTGCGTGCTAAACTGGATTGGAATGAAGAAGCAGACACTGCCTTCTCCAAGTTAAAGTCTTCGCTTGCGTCAGCTATTCATTTATCAGGCCGGCTCAGCCTGAGTACACTTTGGCCTTTCATCTGGACTTGTTAATGTCTACAGGTACCCCTGTAGCTCATAGATCTATTGTTGAGAGGCTTGATGAAGCGTTACAGCTACCCAAAACAGTCGCCATAATCAAGTGTATGGGACACTCTAGAAATGACTCAATGGTTGCCAGGGGCAACAACGCTGCAGACAGGGTGTAAAAATAGCGGCTGGTTATCGGGTACAAGTTCAGATAGCTTATGTCGTCAGGGACGACACCACCAGTACAGATCTCCTGCTGGAACTCTGGATGTGATTTTACAAGCTCAGGGAGCTGCAGGACCGGAGGAGATCTCAGTGTGGGAACTAAGCCAGCTGTCAGGGCCAGGACAGGACTGTGGAGAGGGTCACGGGGTCAGCCTGTGCTTCCTATGGGACATTTGTCCAAATCTGCCCTGGCTGAGGCCCATGGACCCTCTCACGTTGGTCAACAGGTGATGCTCTGCAGATTGGCTATGTGGTGGCATCATAATATGACTGACTTGGTCTGGGACCATTGCCATAACTGTAGTATATGTCAGTCTTACAATGTCAAACCTACACTGAAACTGTTGCCAGGTATGTTCAAACCAGCTCTCTGGCCTGGTGCAGAGATAGTCATGGACAACACGGATATGGGCCAGAGGCTTGCTGGTAAGCGATTTTTACTCGTTATGGTTGATTCTTTTACTGGCAGGCCTGAGGTCTACCCTGCCTCCAGGAAGGACTCTGCCTCTGTTATTAAAGCCTTGGTGACACACTACATCCCAACTCATGGGTTCCCTGCTTTGATTCGATCTGACAGCCACTCACTGCAAACTGTTGAGAAATTATTAGACCTTAAACCGTTTTGCCACAGTCTACCACCCGCAGAGCCAAGGCAGAACAGAACGCATGAACAGAACTTTGAAAGACAAAATTGCCAAAATCTATGCTACATCCAGCCTAAATTGGCTTCAGGCCCATCCCAAGTGCCCTTATGACTGTGCGTCAGTCTGTCAGTCGCGTGACTGGCTCCTCCCCCTATGAGCTTCTGATAGGCCATCTCATGCCTTGCCTTAGCTCCACTCTATTGCCCCTGGAGGAAGTTTCACTTCGTCAGGTGCAATACAAATCGTACTGGAAACAGTTCAGATGTTTGGTATCCAGTATTTTTTTCTCAGGTGAAGGATTTGTTGCAGCTGTCTCCTGAACAAGCCCTTGAGGACCCTCCAACGAAAGTATATCTGAAAGTGATCAGCAGAAAGTGGTCTGAACCTCGTTGGACTGGACTCTATAAGGTCACTGCATGTACAAACATCATCTGTCTCAGGTTCGCTCAGCAAATGGGTGAACTGTGTTTTTTTTTTTTGTTTTGTTTTTTTGCTCTTGTCACATTTTTCAGAGTTCAGAGATTTGAACATTTGTTGTGAAGGTTTTGGACCCCAGCAACCTCTTAGCACCCGCTGCTGTCATTCCTGTACATTTGAGTGCTCTGGTTCAACTCCCTGTTGGTAACTTCACGTATACTGATTGAAGCGGTTGATTCCTGTACTGTTTGTGTTTGCTTGTTGGTGTTTTCTTTTATATATTTTTATAGGTGTATTTTGTTGGTTACAATGACGTAAGACGCTTTTAAGCTCCAGGTGTGGTGTTAGATTGTGGTCTCACCCCCTGTACATGGTTTGTTAATACATACTGGTTGAAGGTTGAGTGCACACACACACTTTTCTATGGCTATATTTGATTGTGCGGGGGTCCCCCAGACTAAAAGCGGGAAATATGGAATTAATTGTGGGCGTGCTGGTTGTCACCGCCATCCTTCTATGGGAAATACTTCAAAAACATGCATGCATTAAGGGGTCCCTGATGAATATAAGATGGTGGATTAGATAGCAGCTGGCTTTGACAATCTAGCGGTAATTTCTGCAATCATCCCAATCACGCCTAACAAAAATGTGGACCGCATGAATTATCTTTATTGCAACTTGTTGAGGCTTAGTAACCTAACTAGAGATGCAGTAGAAGGTTTGGCCAATCATTCATTCATTCATTCATTCATTTTCTACCGCTTATTCCCGTTAGGGGTCGCGGGTGACTGGAGCCTATCCCAGTGACTTTGGGCCTTAGGCGGGGTACACCCTGGACAGTGGCCAACTCGTCGCAGGGCTGACACAGAGACAGAGACATGGACAAACAACCATTCACTCTCACATTCATTCACTAGGGACAATTTAGAGTTCTCAATACCGTGGGTTTGGCCAATCAGCTCCACCCAAGTTTGGTAGCTTTCCAAAATAGAATGGCTTTCGACATGCTTCTCGCAGAGAGGGGTCTGTGGAATTTTTAACAACGTATGTTGTACGTTTATCCCTAATAATACAGCTTCTGACAGATCAGTGACCAAAACTTTGGAGGGGCTGCGTATGCTGTCTAGGGAAATGCATGACGCGACCGGAGTGGATAACCCAGTCAATAAATGGTTAGACAATATGTTGGGTAAGTGGAAAGGTTTGGTAGTCTTGTTAATTCCTTCATTGGTTGCTGTATTGGCCACATTTGCACTAGTGGGAGGTTGTTGTGTTCCTTGTATTCGTGCTGTGTCTTAAGGTCATTAACAATGCAGTTCGTCCTGATCCAAGGGGCATGTATCCTCAATTGGCTGTGAAGGATGTCAGGGAGGAGCAGAAGCTGACATGACCTCTTAAGAGAGGTCAAAAGGAGGAAATGAAGTACGTATTAAGCAATCATGTTTGAATATTGTTTGAATTAAGTCACACACTGATTTGGACACTGTTTTAATGTTTTTTATCTGCACTATACACGTATACAGAAAACACTGAAATTATGTATCTGCTATTTATACGTCTCCTGGGAGACTGAAGTGTTGCACTTGGAGATGATCAGTGAAGTGCTGGGGATTAGCGAAAGTAAACACAAAACTACTTCTCATGAAGTCTACAGATGGATTTCTTTGAAAACCATGTTTCTAATCCATGTTTTACAAAATAACAATAGCACAATTTTAACTTGAATCTAAACATGTGCAAGTGCAATTTCTTTTTGACACAATTTCATTTGGTCTTTTCAAAAACAAAATACAAATGGCTTTTAGTACTAATGTCATAAACATTAACTACTATTTGACTTTTAATCTGTGCCAATTAATACAGAAGAATAATCAAATTTTACAGTAGTAAATTTCATGATGATGATAAGCAGGTGGCAAACCCTTCACACAAAAGTTACAGAGTGCACCTTTAATATAGCCTAGGCTACATTATGATTGCAGGTTTCTTCAGTTCAACATTCGAATAGAGCCTATGTTTATTATAACAAAACTTTTGGCATAGTTGGGTTTAACCTTGTTGAGTTGTACACATGCTTTTGAGCACAGATGTCCAAATCCTGTCAGCTCCAATGAGCAAAAACACACCATAAAAAACAGCGCAGACCGTGCGCACAAATCCCACTGCACAAACGAAGGGTATAAAACGTACCATGTCTCATTATGTACACGTTGCTCTTGTTTCCATCAGTAAATAGTCTCCAGTGCAGTGTGATAAATACTGTAAATCCACAACCAATCATAGTCTGCAGTGTCTGCGTAATTGAAGCCAAATTGATAATATGAACCAAACTTTGCCATAATCACCATGTTTGGTCGAGGTAATCTCGTGATAAATGTGGAGTGGTCAAAACCCAGCATGGAGCGTCTTGTGTGTGGCCGGAGTCAGCATAAAGTTGCAAGAAAAATGAGAAGATAATCTTCACCATAACCATTGACAAACTTTCTGAAGTTGGGCCGCTTTATATGATCCATAACTGCTCCTGAGTGTGTTTTGCTGATGCTAATTGCACAAATAGAACAACCACAATCTTTCTATTTATTTTGACTGCGATATGTGCCTATGCTTGCATCAGGCGCAAAAAAATAGGTTGGATTCTATTTTCTGAAATCCACGCACACAGGACATGCTGCTCCATACGCACACTCTGAACTTCACACTTATATTGTCATCTTCAAGCACCATCAGACATGAGCTGTTTGTGACAGTGTACAGACCTGTGTTAAAGCCTGTTACACTGAGGCCTATTTGAAATCCTACTTTGAAGCTTGCAGCCTAAATTCAAATAATTTAGTCACATAATTATAATCCTAAATTGCAGTTTAGTTTTTTTTAACATGGTGTATTATTAGCATTAATTAATTAACTAATTAATTAATTAATTAATCAATTAATTAATTAATTAATGTGCTTTCCTTTAGAAACCTCAAACTGTTTTATATGTATATATGTACTGTATCACTGTTCCTAACTAAGAAGTATAATTTCATCATATGTAACTAAGTACTAACTACTTAATGTAAACAAATCTTTATAGAAAACAAAATACTCAAGTCATTAAAAGTAAATTAAGTTGAGTTAATTAACAGATTAATCGAAAAAAATAATCAATAGATTAGTCGATTATTAATCGAAAATTCAATGTGTTGCCCCCTTTGTCTATGATATGTGTTGAGACATAGGCACCCAGTAAACAGTCTCTGTGCTCTAAATGGCCCTGTCTTTTGAAATGGTGTTTATGATCATGCATGTGGCTGCTCCCTAACCTTATCTCATCAAACATAAAGGCCAGTCTGTCCTTTAGCTTCAACACCTCAGTGCCTTTGTTATGGCAATATCACAAGAACACAATCATAGAGTTTAGACCTGGTCTTGTCCTGATTTAGACCGGGTAGTACAGCTTTAGACCTGGTTTAATTCTGCTGTAGACCTGGTATAGCCCCGCTTTAACCTGGTTTAGTCTCCTTCAGCCTTACACCTGGTATAGTCCTACTTTAAACCTGGTTCAGTCCTGCTTTAGACATGGTTTAGTTCTGCTTTAGACATGGTTTAGTTCTGCTTTAGACATGGTTTAGTTCTGCTTTAGACATGGTTTAGTTCTGCTGTAGAGTGTGTAACAATAACCAGTAGTAGCAAAAGTATGTTGCAGTAGTAGCAGTAGCAGTAGTAGTAGTAGTAGTATGCAACAGAGTTTGTCAATAGACCCTTCCAGTGTTTGCAAACAAAATGCTACGCTCCATTAGCCTGGTACTACTCCATGTGTTATCACTAATGCATTTTCAATGGGGGAGTTAGAGTTAACCTGCAAACATCACAAACTATGAAAATCCAGAGCTGTTTTGGCAACAGACAACTACTCGAGCACACGTGAGTAACACCAGAGCGCACGTGAGTAACACCAGAGCGCACGTGAGTAACACCAGAGCGCACCAGAGCGCACGTGAGTAACACCCCAGAGCGCACGTGAGTAACACCAGAGAGCACGTGAGTAACACCAGAGCGCACGTGAGTAACACCAGAGCGCACGTGAGTAACACCAGAGCGCACGTGAGTAACACCAGAGCGCACCAGAGCGCACGTGAGTAACACCAGAGCGCACGTGAGTAACACCTGAGCGCACGTGAGCTCACGTGAGTAACACCAGAGCGCACGTGAGTAACACCAGTGCGCACGTGAGTAACACCAGAGCGCACGTGAGTAACACCAGAGCGCACGTGAGTAACACCAGAGCGCACGTGAGTAACACCAGAGCGCACGTGAGTAACACCAGAGCGCACGTGAGTAACACCAGAGCGCACCAGAGCGCACGTGAGTAACACCAGAGCGCACGTGAGTAACACCAGGGCGCACGTGAGTAACACCAGGGCGCACGTGAGTAACACCAGAGCGCACGTGAGTAACACCAGGGCGCACGTGAGTAACACCAGAGCGCACGTGAGTAACACCGGGGCGCACGTGAGTAACACCGGGGCGCACGTGAGTAACACCAGGGCGCACGTGAGTAACACCAGAGCGCACTTGAGTAACACCAGAGCGCACGTGAGTAACACCAGAGCGCACGTGAGTAACACCAAAGCGCACGTGAGTAACACCAGAGCGCACGTGAGTAACACCAGAGCGCACGTGAGTAACACCAGAGCGCACGTGAGTAACACCAGAGCGCACGTGAGTAACACCAGAGCGCACGTGAGTAACACCAGAGCGCACGTGAGTAACACCAGAGCGCACGTGAGTAACACCAGAGCCTTGGTAGAAAACATTACCACTTGTAGACGTGTTTTGAGTATATTGTTTCTGACAACGATTAGCGCCAAAATTAGGATAGCTAACAACTTGGTAATAAACATTTCTTAAATCTACCATTATTCTGCGCAATAATGCACCAAAAATATAGTGGGCCACAACAGATTGAGAATGAAATATATGCTTTGTTTTACCAAGTGCCACAAATCCTACTGTAATAAGTGAACATTAAAAACCTGAGGCTGAAATTTGATATTGACAGTTATCATTCGTTGGCAAATGCGATGAATTTAACAAACAACAACCAAGTGTCTGCACTGTCTACAAACGACAAAAGTAGTCTTTTTACTGCTCCATTTAAATGAATTAATAGAATGTAAACACAAGACCCAGGATGCACATGCAGCCTGGTCACTCCTGGAAGGTCTCGATTCACCTTATTCTGCGAGTGGGAACTTTAGTGAAGAATGAGAAAAAGTCTTCCCACTAAAATATTTTACTAAAGTATGTTCAAGTGCCTCAACAAGACAACACTACACCAATTTCCTGGGCAGCCTGAAAATGGCCTTGTAGTCTGTATATAACTTATTTGCTAATGAGGTCAGCAGCTCTTTGTAAACTAACACAACCGGAAGGAGGATTACAATGGCATCACTCAATGCAACTTCCGGAATAAGGTGAAAAGCCGTAGTAGTATGCAGTAGTGGTGTGCAGTAGGAGTATGTTCCGTACCAGCTGAGCAGGAGCTTGAGAGATGGGGTACTGAGCAGTTTGTCAGGGAGATAGTCGATTTCCTTCATGATGTTGGCGAATCGCACAGGCAGCTCCTGTCGCAGGAATACAAAGGATGTCTTCTCACAGGCATTGGCCGAGCCTGGTCACATGACACAAAACACTTGTAACATCATAATATTAACAATATCATGTAATATCATTACAACATTGTAGATTTGTGATTTATGTTTTAATTGTAGGATTCTATACAAGCATTAACTTTTAAGAGAAGACTATGTGCAAATGGATGCCTCTATCTGGATACCCGTCAGTCCTGGACCATCTACAGCCAGTCTGTCCATGGGAGTAGATCTCTTCTTCATTGTGGTTCTTATCGAGGTTTCTTTTTTTCCACTGATTTTTTTTTTCTTGCAGAAAGGGAGGATCTTAAAGGGAACATATTCTGCTAGAGTGACTTTTTGAGCTTTTAACCATGTTCTAACAATGTTCCGTCATCAAAACCATACCTGAAGTAGCATTCAGTTGCATTCACGCTATTTTGAGGAATGTTTATTAGAAAATCCTCCCCCCTCCGTCTAACACACTTCCTGCTGAACTTCCTGGATTTTTTTTTTTTAACATATTTTCGGATCATCTATGTCACTTATCTGAGAATCTTTTGCTGTTTTAAGTCCTTAAATCATTGCCAGACTCGTTCTGGAGATTTCTGCCAAAACCGTCAAAACACGATAACTGCTGCTACTAGCTTGATAATTGCGGTAGCACATTCGATTCGCAAGAGCTAAGCACTTAGTGCCATCTACTGGCTGGATGCACTAAGTACACACTAAGTATTGTTTTTGCTAAGTGTTTTTCCAGTCTACTGTAGAAAAAAAAATTATTATATTATTATTATTATATAATAAAACTTTTTTTTGTTTCAAAACACGAGATGGCAAATCAAAGGTACTCGAGATCATGTTTAAAGGCTAAAAACATGAAAAATGCATCATGTTTTCCCTTTAATACAGGAGATACTCTGGGACAGTTATCCTGTAAATGTTGGTTAATCTGCTTCTCTGTTATTGAAAATGATTATGCAATTGTTGGATTTTCTAACTTTCTGTTGGTATAATCAGCAGTTTTGCGAAGCCCCGTGTGGCGACTGTGGTTTTGGATTTTGGGCTTTACAAAAATAAATTGAATTGAAGACTGAAATCTGAACTCCCACGTATTTCAAAACAAGTTTGTTGAGGTAAGCAGCTTTTATACAGACTAAGACAGGAAACTGTGTTGTTTTGTTGTAGTAATAATTGAAATTGCAGTTATATATAAGTTTAATTACACAGCCCTAATTGAAAATATGAACAATTTTACCATGGCTATCATTTTTTTTTTTTTCAACCTCAGCTTGAACTAATATAAAAAGCAAAATATGTGCAGAAAACCTAAATTATAAACAATTTATTAAAATTATTTAAAAGAAAAATAAACTTTTTTTTGGGGGGGGGGGTTTAGTATTGATATGTTTTGCACAAATGTCAAAACATTTCATTTCCTCTGTCAGTGTCAATTTTTGCTATCAAGCCGTACATCACTATGTACGGCTTGTCGTTGCTGTCTTTGCTATTTGCTATTTGCCACCATTTAAATTTCATTTACGAATCGATTACAATATACTTTGGAGTAACCTGCTCACGCCAGATTGATATGTGTATCACTCTGAATTTAGTTCAGAATCAGAATCAGAATCAGAAATTGTTTATTGCCATTGTCAGTGAAATTCACAAACGTAGGAACTTGCTTCGGCGTAGGTGCAACATAAAGCAAAGGATAAAATATAAAAAATATATAAAAAGGCATGCATAAAATTAAGAATAAAATAGACTAAGATAGACTATATACAGAATGTACAGTTGGCAGACAGTGCAATGTGCAAATGAGTAGTGCAAATAGATTGTTCTTAAATAGTATTATTGTTGAAGTGACAGGTGTTACAAAGTGTTCATGAGTCCAACGGCAGAGGGAAAGAAACTGTTCTTGTGGCAGGAGGTTCTGGTCCGGATGGACCGTAGCCTCCTGCCCGAGGGGAGTGGCTCAAATAGTCCGTGTCCAGGGTGAGAAGGGTCAGCTGTGATCCGACCTGCTCGTCCCCGAGTCCTGGAGACGTACAGGTCCTGGACAGATGGAAGGCTGCAGCCGATCACCTTCTCAGCAGAGGCACAATGCGCTGTAGTCTCTGTTTGTCCCTGGCTGTGGCTCCAGCATACCACACGGTGATGGAGGAGGTGAGGATGGACTCGATGATGGCCGTGTAGAACTGCACCATCATCTGCGCCGGCAGCTTGGCTTTCCTCAGCTGCCGCAGGAAGTACATCCTCTGCTGGGCCTGACTGATGATGGAGCTGATGGTCGGCTCCCACTTGAGGTCCTGAGTGATGGTGGTGCCGAGGAAGCGGAAAGAGTCTACGGTGGTGATGGGAGAGTCTGTCAGGGCGAGGGGGGGCAGGGGGGCTGAGACTTTCCTGAAGTCCACGATCATCTCCACTGTCTTCTGGGCGTTGAGCTCCAGGTTGTTGGTGCTGCACCAGGACACCAGCCGGTCCACCTCCCTCCTGTAGACAGACTCATCGCCGTCCGAGATGAGTCCGATGAGGGTGGTGTCGTCTGCAAACTTGATCAGTTTTACAGAGTCGTGGCTGGAGTTGCAGCAGTTGGTGTACAGGGAGAAGAGCAGAGGAGAAAGTACACAGCCCTGTGGAGTTCCTGTGTTGATAGTCCGAGTCTCTGAGACATTCTTCCCCAGCCGCACGCACTGCCTCCGGTCCGTCAGGAAGTCAGTGATCCACCTGCAGATGGAGTCAGGCACGTGGAGCTGAGAGAGCTTGTCCTGGAGCAGAGCAGGGATGATGGTGTTGAATGCAGAGCTGAAGTCCACAAACAGGACCCTGGCGTAGGTTCCCGGGGAGTCCAGATGCTTCAGGATGAAGTGGAGGGCCAGGTTGATGGCGTCGTCTACAGATCTGTTGGCTCTGTAGGCGAACTGCAGTGGGTCCAGGGCGGAGGAGGTGAAGGACTTGAGATGGGGCAGGACCAGGCGCTCAAAGGACTTCATGACGACAGGCGTCAGCGCCACAGGCCTGAAGTCATTAAGTCCAGTGATCCGGGGCTGCACCAAAACGCCAGGGCATCCGTCAGCGGCGCCATCTTGGATTACATCATTACATTACATTAGTTCTACACATTATCAGTCTGGACAGGCTCTAACTAAAAGCCGAACTGATTGGTCTTCTTCTCGTCTTCTTCCTCGTCCTCAAATGCACAAAGTACTTCTATGTGCACGTTTTCAAAAGCATAATAATCTGTAAATGTGTTGAAATAGTTTGACGTACGTCCATCGGCGTCGCCATGTTTGTTTAAGTTTGTCCTTTTGTTTTCCGCCCAAACCACAATGTAGAGCTGTGAATGGTCCAGCACACGGCGACTCAAACCCAACAGCGGGACACCGTCCAGATGGATTCTCAAGAGTTTGTGAACTCACATATATCGCGAGAATTCATATGGCAGGGCCAGGTTAACGTTGGAGCCCTATATCCACCATCTATCACCTTCACAGACACACTACATTGATACAAGGTGAGTGAAGTGTCTTGCCCAAAGACACGATAACAGTACAGATTGAAGCTTTGATCAAACTGCTTCGGGTTATAAGCGGCGATGCAGCTGAGCCACACACAGCAAAAAACACAGAGCAATGATCATAGGGCTGGGCGATATGGCAAAAAATAATCATTATTTTGATTTTATCACAATTTGTGTTCTTTGTATTTTTCTATTGCCTTTAGTAGAGTTGCACATTTTAAACACAATTTTGTCACTTTTAGTCATTTTTGTCATGTTCAGTTGTGTCTGTCATATTTAAACGCGTCTTTGTTACTTTTAGTTGCGTCTTTATGGTTTTTGGCCATGTCTTTGTCGCTTTTGAACGCATTTATTTCACTTTTGGTCGTGCTGCAAAAAACTGCAGTGTTTTTATTCAAATCAAAGCGTAACATTTTGTTGTTTGAGGGAGAAATTATTGCACTTCTAACATTGCAGCCTTTGCAATTTGCTAATTGTAACCATAAAAATTGCGACTTTGTGTCGATTTGGTTGGTTAGCAGCCCTGGCTTACAAGAGGTAAATAAAATCATTTGCTCAGAGGCTTCAGAGGCTAAACAACAGGAGAAAAAGATAGATTAAACAGACAGCTCCATTAAAGAAAGAAACAGTGAATCACGATACAACGATTTCGCAAAAATAGCAGATTGTCACAGGGACGAGCTCAAGATTAGATTTTTAATCATCTCATCGCTCAGCCCTATGTGAGAAAGTGCACATTGACCTTTGACCCAGTGACCTCCAGACAGGCTAGATATCTGCACCGAGATTTTGCTGCATAAGACAGGTAGAGCAACATTTGTGCAGCAGATGGCAAGTGAACAATATTTGGGCAAATACAGTAGTAGTAACAGCAGCAGTGCTTTAGTACAAAGGTTATGGTTGTGGAGTGGAGGTAGTCGTAGATGTCTTAAAGTAGTAGTGAATCCAGTGCTCTGTAAATACTGCTGCAAAGTCCATTTTACTCAGACTTGTAGGCTTTTATAAGAGATCCAAGAAATCCAGAAATGGTTAGCCCACAATGTACAGATGATGTTCAACCGTAAAAATGACAGCGCAATACTAAAGAAAAAAAAAAAAAAAAAAACAGCCTTACATAAATAAAACGAACGTGACCAGTGCGTGCGCCATGTGACTGACAAACAGCAGCCTGCCACGGGACAAAAGCCAAGAGCAGCTGAGCGCGTCGAAGCGAGACTTACCGAAGTCTATAAACTGCTTCATGGACAGAGGAGAAGGAGAGAACCTGGAGAAGCGCTCCACCAGTTTGGGAATACCCGCCGCCGAGCCGTTCTTGAGCAGAAACTGAGCGAACTTCATTTTTACGCATAGCCAGGCCCCGAATGCACTTTCTCAAACCATCGTCCGTCCGATTGTTAAAGTCGCCATCGCCGTGACGGTGTAAACTTTACGCATGTTGATGGATCTTGTGCCAGTGAGATTCTATACATTGTGTTCCGAGCGAATTGTTATGGGGCGGGGCCAGGAAGGGGAAGGGGTGGGGGACGAGCCAATCAGAAGTTTCCATTCTGTGGTTTATTTTTAATTTTTTTTTAAGGCTGAACTTTTCCCCCTCATCCTCAAGCAGTGGCGGAAAGTAACAAAGTGCATAAGTAAAAGTACTTACGTTTTTTTTTTAAGTATCTGTACATTTGACAGTAGATACTTTTTATTTACGTACGTATCTGTACTTTCTACTCATTTTTGAACTGGACTGAAAAGTGAAAGTATATTTTAGACCTGCTGAAAAGACTGAGGGTTTTTTTTTTTTTAGCACATTTATGGCAACATCTTGCCTGTTCTTTGTTTGTTTGTTTTTCTAGTTCCTTGTGAGCAAACAAAAAGCCTCTGAAGAGAAAAATATCCAGCAAAGTTGCCAAAACTCTACAGAATAAATCAGTCAAGATTACAAATAGATGCTTTAATCATTCTCCAAACCAAAAATAATTACTTTTACCTTTTACTCTTAAATTACAGTTTTAAAGGAGTATTTTAATACTTATATTATTTTTTTGATGCTGTATCTATAATTTTACTTGAGTAACAAAATGGAGTACTTCATCCACCACTGCCATCAAGTCAATAGACCTGTCCTTCTAACTTCACCGCGTAAGTAACGTTCAGTAAACATTTTTGCGATTACACGTGTGCCCACAAGATGGCAGCGGTTCTGCGCCCTCAGACCACGGGCGCGTGTGTGGATCACGGTGCAGATGAGAGGCGGGATTTCCTCTCCTCCTCCGACCGCATCCTCCAGCTCCTGCTGATGGAGACTTGATGGAGACTCGGGATCCACAGAGCCCAGGCACACCGGAGAGGAGCGTCCAGAGGCGGGCAGAAGAGCAGGACACCCGGGCAGCGCGCAGTAAGGCACACGCGGGGCGGGAAGGATGTGAAGCAGCCGCGAGACAGCAGCTTCACCGTGACACAGCGTGACACACCGTGACACAGCGTGACACAGCGGAGTCCACACGAGGTGAGGCGGGGCGGCCTGAGACGTGGATCAGTTCAACATCATACACCATATGCCCTCTTTGGTCACATACTTTACCCCCCTACAGTGCCTCTCTTGAGCGGAGTGTGTTCAGACCGTGGCATATGCTAGTTAGCTGCATATTTAGCCGCTGTGATGAGGATACCATCCTTGTTGACAACATGCGTGGTTATTTTGCTTCAGAAAGGGTCAAAATTCTGGAATATGTAATAGTGGAAGAATTATTATTCATTCATTCATTCATTTTCTACCTTTAGGGGTCGCGGGTGACTGGAGCCCATCCCAGTGACTTTGGGCCTTAGGCGGGGTACACCCTGGACAGTGGCCAACTCGTCGCAGGGCTAACACAGAGACATGGACAGACAACCATTCACTCTCACATTCATTCATTAAGGACAATTTAGATTTACCAATTAAAGGGCCTGTACCTGATTTTTATTTAGTATTCATCTTATTCCGGAAGTTGTTGTGGGCGCCGCCATCTTTACATGGAGCAGACGAATAAGTTCTACACGGACTAAAAAGCCGTTTTCAGGCCGCCCAGGAAATGAGTGCGTTGTTGACTTGTTGTTACACGTGTACATTAAACATTTTACACAACTCACACAACTTTAGTTCTGAATATATATATTATATTATAGTTCTGAGTTCTCGTCAAACTGGAAGTGCGTTTACAACAGAAGTGCGTATCTGTGGCAAAAAGAGGCAAAAGTAGGCGGGGTGAAATAAGGTGAATAGTTAAAATAAATTCTCTTTACATTAGACATTGTTTGATAGAAGCAGCTTCATGAAAAGACATTGGGTTTGTAATGTATAATCTGGTCATATTATAAATGCACTTTGTTAGTAAAAAACTAGATCAGAAGTGTCTGCAAGGGTCACCTCTTTTCATCCAATCAGGCATATCATACACTATGAATCATGGGAAAATAACTGCTTGACACTATCGACATGACATGATGATTCTCTGTCATGGTGCAGTTTCAAAAGTGCTAAAAGCTAATTGTAAGGAGAGTAGAGGAACTATGTGGAAACAACTGCATAAGACTATTCCAGACAGTTGTTTCTGAGTCATGGTGCAATATTGAGTTAAAGGAAGGACTATGTGGGCGGGGCTAACGGTCCAAACAGAAGCATGTTCCTGTCTCATGGTTCAAAATCAGGTACAGGCCCTTTAACCTGAACACAGTCATGTGTTTGAACAGTGGGAGGAGCTGGAGAACCAGGAGAGAACCCATGGTAACATGAGAGGACATGCAGACTCCACCCAGAGAGAGCGCGTGATGTTGAACCCATGATCTCTTTATTATCTAACCACTCTGCCACCGTGTACCCCAAAATTATTATTATTGACTGAAATGTGCAAGCCTATCACTATCATTTATTATATAGGTCTCTGTCTGAACAATCAGATCCAGTGGTATAGCCGTGGCGGGCCGAGGAATTTGGAGGCCCAAGGCAAAATTAAGTACAGGGTTGACTGGACTGGTTCATAAATTCTATAAAAATCTGAATCCCATATCTTTAAAGATTTACACTCGGAACAATTTACCAATAGTCGAAATCTGCAGAACCGGAGACAGCACTTTTACGCCCCACACGTAGATGCCCCGCAGTCAGACACCCCGTCATCTTTTGCTTTGTGGTTAGTGATTTTCATAGCTCAGCTCCCTGTCGAATTGAATGTTGAATATGTAGAAATAATCAAGCACAATAATGTACATTTTATTAACATGCAACTCTTTTAGGCTAACCTCAACAATCACACCACATTTATCTACTGCTACTTTACTGCTAAGAACTAATCTTCACTTTGCATAAAAGATGGGCATTTTGTGCCAGGGCAGAGCTTAGCTAGAAAAATACAAGTTTGTTGTATTTTTCTAGCAAATGTACATTTTTGACAATATTCTTTCACAAACAGGATATGGTTGGGGTGAGGGTTAGGTAAAGTTGATTTGGTTAAGTTAACTTTGGAACGCTATTCTACCCACACAAAAGGTTTAGGGAGTTAATTATATATTTTATATTACATACAAATTGTACTAAACTCTTGATGAGTGAAGCAATTGCATTTCAGATGTAAATCTACTAAAATCCACTTAGATGGGGCACCAAGGAAGGTGAAAGACAGAAAGACAAAGTGTTTTCTGAGTGCGGGGATCAAATCAACATCGCAATCTGAATGGACGCAATTAGCAAAGACAAAGTACCATCATTTCCTCCATAAACAAAATAGCTTGTGTTATTCTGAGGGGAAACAAAGCCAACATGTCAGTGAAGTATAGATACTATGTACTAACATGTGCTTCTTAGACCTATTTGTCTTTGAACAGAACAGAAATCCTGTGATTACACAAATCACAAATCACAAATCAAATCGCAATCAGAAAAATTGTATTAGATTTTTTCCCCAAATCATGCAGCCCTATTGCAGATTCACCATTCTCCAATGTAACCCTACAATATCCATTCTCCAAAACATCATAGGCACAAGCCTGATATAAATAAAACATGAAACCAGGAATGGAAGGAAAATATATGTATAAATAAATAGAACAATATTTTGTTTGTCTGTTGGGGCAATATTATCAATTTGCCAATAAGTCTCCCATTTCTAAATCCACTGTAATTTAAGGATTGCCAGTGTGTCACCACAAGGGTCAATAATATTAGATTTTTAAAGCATGTTTTGGAGGTTTTTAGATAGAAACATAATTAAATCAGGAAATAATTGACAACATACCACTATGAACAGATGTATTTTCTGTGTACCCGAGTAAGAGGGTACTCAGAGTGTGAGAGAAAACTTTGAGGGGCACTTGAGACCAAAAAGGTTGGGAACCACCAACTCTAGGCTACCTGTCTACATTATCAGTAAGTGCAGTGCTTTCATCTGTATCTGTAAACCTATCCTCAGGAGGTTTTAGGAGCTGATTTTCTAAGCTTTCTTTCCTTATATTTCAGTCGGAAACATGTCGGACAAAAGTGACCTGAAGGCGGAGCTGGAACGGAAGAAGCAGCGTCTGGCTCAGATCCGCGAGGAGAAGAAGAAAAAGGAGGAGGAGAGGAAGAAGAAGGAGGTTCGAAAGGTCAGGACCAACACACCACCTATACACCGCCCAAGTGTTTACTAGTAATCATTTTTTAGATGTAAAAAGGCTCAGTTTAGGTTACGTTTACATCAGATTAACTCATGTTAAGGGATCTCTTGTGGTGAAGATCCTGACGATAAGAGGACAAAACACTTGAGAAAGTATGGATAAATATATTCTATTACTTTTAGAGGAGAAGCAGTGAGTGAATATACTGCTACGTATATGAAAAGAAACTATTGAATAAAAAGGTCAGTGGAGAATTTTAAAGGGGAAATTGAACGTCTCGAAAACCTGAAAAGACTAAATGGTCCTAAAACCAAACTGCTAGTTTATTATGAAGTCTAAGGTCCTGTAAAGCAAGACTCTGACATTCAGAGCATCAACTCTGCATATGAACAGGCAACAGAGCACTCCCACAAAGAGACTATTGTCACTCACAAGAACACACGAGAGCTAATGAAAGTTTTAGCACAAGTTAGCAAAAATAGACTACCTGTACCAGAGCCTTCAATATTTACTGGAGATAAACATAGTTTGCGAATTGGAAAGCATATTTTCAGACTCTAGTAGATAGGGTTGGGTATCGTTAAGGATTTATCGATAGTACTACTCTTATCAATACAATCGAGACAGTATTTTAACGGTTCTCTTATTGACTTGTGAGTTTCTTCTAATAAGGACTTCCGCCTTCGTCAGAGGTGAAGTCTGATGGTGTGACGTGTCTCTTATCAGATGTTGTTCCCAGGCGTGGTCATTTATGATAGATCTGTCAAGCTGACCACGCCTGGGAACAACATCTGATAAGAGACACGTCACACCATCACGCTCTCTGGTGGTCTCTGGAGAAGTGAGTCCCATGTCTGAGCCAAAGTCAAAGCTCCTCGTCTCTGTTGAAGGTCCGTGTGCCTCGCTTCCTGATTTCAATAGCCTCTTGTATCCATCTTTTGACTTGTGTTCCTCAGTTCCTACTATTTTTGTGCTGTCCCAGTCCATTAGGTGGTTAGACAAGCTTTTTACCTTTATTATAACTGGTTCATTCTTACTTATTTAACTTATTGTGTAGAAGTATGGGGATCAACTATTAAAACCACAACAGAAACAATGCAAATGTATGATCATACAAATGAATTATTTTTAAATTCTCTTGAAATTGTGAGATTTACAATACTATCGAACTATGCAACTTATGTTAAAAGCTGAAACAAAACCACTTCCAGACTGTATTCAATGGTTCTTTTCAATTACTGGGAATGAATGAGTATGAATTATGAATTACGGGATCGATACAAATTTACTTTACCGAGAGCTAAGAAAAATGTTAAGACTAGATGTTAAGACTCCTTTGCAAGGGCTCAGTTTTGGAACAGCGGAACACAAATAATCTATCCTAGTCCTGATGGACGAGTCAAGATCCTACTCAGATTCAACCCTTGATAAGGCTCGGAAAAGGACTGTCAAACCAGTATGCAGTATCTAGATAGACAATAGCATACCACTGAGGTATTACATGTGGCAGGGAAATGCTCTTTATTGTTCTTTGAATGTAATGTCTGTTATACTACTGTACTTGTGATTTTATGTTTGTATAATATGTGTTTTCATTTATTAATTTGTTAGCACTAACATTGTGTTAAAAATAATTCAATACATACTTTGAAATTCTTTAGTTATATGTAATGTATGTATATGTAATAATAATAATAATATATTCAAATTTTGCTTTCTCGGGGCTAATCAACTCTGTGATAAGTTTGGTAAGACCTCTAATTTGACTTCAAATTTGTTTCCAAAAAGTTATTCTAATAATTTGCCGAATTTTTTGTTTTACCTGGGTATTTTGAACTGAAAACAAATGTGTTATGGGCATTAGTTACCTCAGAGCTCGTTAGCCTTCGTCATCCCTTTAAACTTTTAATATTTGAAATGTTCTAAAACTCTATGGCAAAAATGAATGAGAATTTTACTTCTGGAACTACAAACTTTGAAGTGGGCGGGACTGTTGAAATCCATTCGGTAAGATGAAGATGGGCAGTTACGTTATGTTCTGGCATTTCTGTGAGCCAATGTGCTCACTTATTGAGTGCGTCCAAGTAACATTTTGACCTTTCTTTTTCTTTATTCTTTCGTTTAATGAGATTTTTACTGTTTGACCCAGATAAAGCTAAGGCAACACTGCTTGACGTTTTTGATCAAAAACTCTAAATTCACATGTATTTTTGGCCAAATAACTATTATTCGATTACTAAATGAGTAGACTATTATCTCAGTAATTGATTAGTTGAGATTAATCGATTCACTTTCAGCCCTTGAGCCACTTTTTGTTTCTGCAGCATCTGATTTAAAAATTAAGTCAGTTTAGGGTTAGGGTTACTCAAGGTACTCAAAAAGGTCAAAAAGTTTTTTTAAAAAGTTTGGATTCTAAAGCTGGCTGTTTCAGGTGTGGTAACTCGACCTATTGTGATCATGTACATCAAACTAATTGTGATCATGGACATCAAACTAATGCAAACTAATGCTTTCATCAGGTCAAAGTTAGACAGTAGAACAACACAAACTGTATGTGGTATACAGACTTGAGTGTCCATGTGGTCATTTTTACATTGGTCGAACAAAGCACAGACTGAAAACCTGACTGGTTGCTGAGCAAAAACAGGCTAAGGACATGCAACCCCCATAGCCATGCACCACAAGGAAGCTAGCCATTGATGCTGTAACAGCCCCAAGCACACATTCAACAAACAATAAGAAGAGAGAATCCTAATGAGGTATGTGTTAAGTAATGCGCACAATACCTATAATTGTATTTGAAATCTGTTTCTGAAACTTTATAAACTGCTACCTTATAAAACCTTTTGCCGAGTTTTAGGTTTTACATGTGTTTTTGGGGAAACAGTGGCATAATGGACATTAGTTACCTACATAGCTGCTTAGCCTCCATCGTGCCCTTAAACTCTTATTATATTGAATTTTTCTAAAAGTCCATGGCAAAAATGAATGAGAAATTTACTACAACAGCGTCGAAGTGGGCAGGACTGGTGAGCTCCATTCCAGTCTAAGAAGTTGTGTCTGTGTCCAGACTGAGAGCCAGCAGAAGACTGAGGTCACAGCTGAGGACTCAGACTTGGACCGGAAGAGGAGAGAGACGGAGGCGCTACTGCAGAGTATTGGCATCTCCCCCGAGCCGTCTTTAGGTACATACACATACTCACTAATAATATTTATAATTCCATAATGACATTTTTTCCCGCAGACTTTTAAAAACAATGCAAACATAAGACAGGCACAAACACAGCTGACTGATGGTTCGCCTGTCTTAATCAATGCAGTTTTTTTTTTTATTAGATTCTATTTTCTGTTATAAAATACAAATAAAATGCCATTCAAAATTAATATCATGAGCATAGTCAAAAATGACTTTTAATCTTTTTTTAACCCAAATTGTCCTGTTTCTATCTCCAAAGTCTGAATTCGACTCCAAACCTTATGCTTTGGCAGTGGACCTTTCCATTAAAAAGCTGATTGCTGAGGATTTGAAACAATTGGATCTTGATTTGATTAAAATTTGATTAAGTGCAGAGGAGAGTAAACCAGGTGAAAGTTATGTATTTATACATTGAACATTACAATTAAAGAATGGAATCAACCAGTAACAAGGATAACATCAGCAAATGTACACTTCATTGTGTCTGTGTCCAGTGCCCACCCCCATGTCTCCGTCCAAGTCCCTGAGCACGCCCAGTGAGACAGGGAGCCAGGACTCTGCAGAGGGCGGGGCCACGGGGAGGTGAGACCAACTGCATGACACACCCTACACATCCTGCTGTCAGTTATATGACACCATCAACAAGCTGTATTCACTTCAGCTGTAATAGATGTCTTTAGCTACACGACACTTCCTGCGCCGCCTGACGAGCCCCGTCCCCTTTAGGTTGAAAACAAAAGATGCACACATTGAAATGTTCTCTTCAAATAAACGTCCAAAAATATATTGAGTCATTTCCATTGCATTGCTAAAAACAAAACAACAAAGTAACAAACTTTGCTAGTGTACAGTTACAGTTTAGTGCTTCAGGAACAACATATACGCCTATGCATATGCATTTCTGTAGGTTCGTTTATCACAAGCTACAGTTAGCAGGTGAGTAACATAAATGAACAACTGTATTCATTTTGGATCCTTTAATCAAACACATGAAGAATATTTACATCATTTATTGTTTTAATTATAAAGCAAGTAAATGGATTTTATATTTTTAAATATTCCCACAGAAGAGAAGTCCCATCAATTTGTATCTAATTTGAATGAAACAGAATATATTCAGCCAAACGTGGGCGGAGACTCGGCGCAAACCACGGAAGTGCCAGTATGTTGAAGACATGTGATTGGTCAAAATGTTGTTTTGGTTTTTGTGATGGCAGGTGTTGTTTAGAGAGAGCCTTTTCCATCACATATCTGTTTTGATGGTAACAGATTTTTTAACAACATTATTATTATTATGATTTTAATTTACTTTTCTGATGCAACGTACACTACCTGCTCCTCCATGTAGATGTTATTACTTGGCTTAGATTATAATGTTTCTAGAAACGTCACTATGGAAACAAGTTGGCATTACCAGCACAAGTTACAGAGCTGATCTGTGGAGGACAGACCACCTCCCTCACATCAAGAATGAAATGTTCAAGGCTTTTTGAGCAATAAAAGCACCTGTAATTAAATATAGAAGAGTTTAATGCCGCTGTGAAACTGGCAAGGCAACATTATCGCAAACAAGCAGGTAGCGTACCTTCCACCAGAAGGTGTGTACACAGTGTACCTTTCATAGATTACGAATCATGCATAATCACCTTTTCTGTGTTTCTGACTTAGACAAACATTTTTTTCACACACTAGTCCTTGGTAAGGTTATTTTCTTCAGAGCAAGCAACTAAAGCAAGGAAGTGCTCCTTCATCAGACTCATTCTAACTCTGTTAGTGTCATGTTAACCACCATTTTCAAAATACTTCGTCTCTTTCACAACATCACGCAACTAAACTATGATGTTAACTATATTTTTACTTATCAACAAGCTTCAACCCACAGTATTCAAGACTGCATATGCATTTGAAGTTTTCAAAAGTTAAAGAGCAAGGCTAAGGTGTTGAAATAGGTTTAGAAAGACTAGTCGTAATAATAGACACAATGCTGTTTTGCGACGACCTATTGCTTAAGGTCTATGGTAGTTTAGATATATGAACAAGGTGCTATAATGTGTGTTTCTGTAAATGCTAGAAGTAGTTACCAGGGTAACAATGGCTTTCCTGTCACATCTTCTACATCTGTCAGTCTAGTCCGAGGTCATCAAGCCCCTCCTTTCAGCTCACATGGCTTTAGATGTGTGTGTGGTCAGTGATATTGTCACAAAACCAGGCTGGAACTGGGAAATTAAGAGTAATTAAAAATAATCCATTCATCCATCCATCTTCTTCCGCTTATCCGGGGCCGGGTCGCGGGGGCAGCAGTCTAAGCAGGGAGGCCCAGACTTCCCTGTCCATGCACACTTCCTCCAGCTCTTCCGGTGGGATCCCAAGGCATTCCCAGGCCAGGCCCAGAGAGACGTAGTCCCTCCAGCGTGTCCTGGGTCTGCCCCGAGGCCGCCTCCCGGTGGGACTTTTCGTGCCTGAATGATCCTAGGAGCTATGTTGCCTGGGGCATTATGTCCCTGGTAGGGTCTCCCATGGCAGGTCCTAGGTGACGGGTCAGACTAAGTGCAGTTCAACAAACCCCTATGGACAGTTCAATATCAAGGACCGTGACGTCGCCCGGTATGGTGCAGCCGGGGCCCCACCCTGGAGCTAGGCCTGGGGTTGGGGCTCGTATGAGAGCGCCTGGTGGCCGGGCCTTTGCCCACGGGGCCCAGCCGGGCTCAGCCCGAAAGGACGACCTCCTGGGCTCACCACCCACAGAGGAGACCGTAGGGGCTGGGTGCAGAGAGGACTGGGCAGTAGCCGAGGCCGGGTGCCTCGACGACCCAGTCCGCGGACACAGCGTCTAATTAAAAAAAATTAAAAATAAATAAATAATAATAATTGCTCTCATCAAATGGTTGCATTCTCATTCTATATTTAAACGATAGGATGAAAATAAATAAAACAGAGCTTGTAGTAAAAGTTTTACATGAGAATAATTTAAAATATCACTATATTATTAATAGCACTTCAGATTCCAGGATGAGCATGAGGGCTCTTTATGGCAAAAATTAGAATCATTAATATTTAGCTCATTATTGAAATCAGAATTATGTTTAAGAATCACTTCTATACTTATAAACATTTAATCAACATTAAGTGAAAGTAAAGACCTAATATATTTTATTAGTAAGGTTTTGTGGCACTAACTACTAACTAACTAAGGCTTTAACTATTATTTTAGTAGTTGACTAGTCACCAATTCTTTTTTCACGTAGTTGACTAGTACATTTATCTTTGCTATTTTGAAATACTTGAAGGCTTCCCTGAATTTGCCTGCAGTCTGTTGGATTGCCAACATTTTGAAGTATCAGTGTCCCGGACCCGCCTGGCCCATGCCATGTTCCTCTGAGCTTCTCCATCTGTGCTTGTGTGTATGTGTGTTCTTAGGTTCACTAGACTCCAGGCAACAGCTCAGAGCTCCAGGTAAGATCCATCTCCACACCCCTGAATATTTGTATTGCCATCTCTCCCAAAACATGTTGGGTCGGATGCAAGTGTAACCCAGGTTTAAAAAATGCACTAACTGCGGTTAAACATAAAAATTCCTAGTTTTGTGAACGCACCACTAGGTCACGCTTTCTCTCGCGAGAACACACCGACCAATCGCGTTCGAGCAGCGCTCCTTACAAGCCCTGTTCGCTCCTCTCCTGCCAGAAGTCGGGAGAGGGACGAACCAGGACGGCTGCGCAGGTTTGTGAACGAATATATCACTTTATATCTGCTTTTCCTTATCATCCATGTTCTTAAACTTCGCTATATATTGTAAAACTTGTAGGAGCCCCTACCATCGTCGCTGACGCTGATTGTAGACCGCTGTGCGCAAATTGAAACGGGAATTGGTGAGTCTGTGTGTTTTTGTTGTACTGCGTCACATCACCATATCACTGCAGGCTTACCTGTGTTTTAACTCACGGTGCGTTGATATGGTAATGTAACGCCATTTCTAAGTGCATATTGGCCACTGTAGCCTTTTGTTGTCTGTTGTTCAACAAGCTAGTTGTGTTGATCTGACGCACTTTACTAATTGATTGTATTTTTCACAAATAGAATGTATATTTGATATTAATGTGTACACTGCTAAAAAATTGAAAAGCTAGCTAGCATCTAAGTTATTTATTTTGTTCTGAAAGTGGTACTGTTTATTTAACAGGCCAGGTGTGCCAGGAGTGCCAGGTGTCCAAGGTGTGCCCGGTGCCTGGTAGTTGATCTGGATGGCGAGCTAATGAGCCTAAACGAACCCGAAAGTCAAAATCAACAGCATACACCTTCTGCGGTCCGGTAGGAGGCTGTAGCCTGCCACTCCCAAAACTTGTTCAATACACATTCTGGTTCTCTACTCATGGACATTCCTCAAATATAAAATCTCACATCTATGGACAATTAAGCCCACACGCTGTGGCTAACAGTTCATCTCCTCTTTTGGGAGCCTCAGGACGTTGTTGCTTGTGTTTTTTGTTGAAATACTGAACTCAAACCCTATCAATCCGATAGAGCTACTACACTTGATCATATTGGTACCTTTTTCTTTTTTGTAAATATACATTCTGCAGAATTTGTAAATATTTGGTATATGTAAGTTTGTTATCACTTTGCACTTTTTTTCAATATATGGCACCAGCCACTTAAACTTATATACTTGTCTGTATTACTATTTCCTGTTCACCCACCTCCCAGTGAGCCGTGTCTATTCTTCTGGTCTAGCCTATCTCCAAATTCATTCCAACCCCTTTTCTTAGTGGCATACCCCACATATATGCTACAGAAAACGTGGCGTAGCCAGCCAGGAGGTGGTGTAACAGTTAATAATAATAATAATAATTTTTGTTTTTGCAGTCTCACCAATTCATTTAAACATGGACATTTTTGATTCCCTCGATATTAAAATACCAAACGCGGTTATAGTGAGTTGCAAACCAAAATGTGAAGTTGATGAGGTAGAGGATTTTCTGCTCCAATATGGTGCCTTAGAGCGTTCCATTATGATAAACTCTCCAGACAGCGAATACCATGACATGCTTGTAGTTGAGTTTAAAACTGGTTCACCATTTGATTTATTGGGTCCGATACTGCCGTATAAATTTAAACCTGCACACAATGAATACTGCGTTAAAAATCTGTCAAAAATTTACGCTGCTAGTGTAGGTTGCGAAAAGACACAGACTTACTTGGCGGACTTAAAACAAGTGGCTAAAATGTCTGGACAAGATTTTACTGAAGTCCTACAGGAACTGATGACCCAAATAAACGAAGCTGTTGCAGAACTGCGCCCCTCACCTCAAACTACAGAGCAACAAGTCGATCCACCAGCTCACAAAATGGCAGCTGCACCTGCTCAACAACACAAAATGGCTGCTGCACCTGCTCAACACCACAAAATGGCTGCCGCACCTGCTCAACACCACAAAATGGCCGCTGCTCCAGCAAGCAACAACATGGCTCCTGCTTCTTCTCCTCTGCCAGTCCATAACATAGCCACTGCTGAAGTCAATCCACCGGAAATACAGAGGTATGTTGTGGAACACATTGTAAAAAGTGACGACTCTGCCCTCCATGTGCGCTCATCCCACAGACTGCGAGTGTTCTCTGGAAAAGTCCCTCGCCCACAACACGAAGTGGACTACGATACGTGGCGTTCGGGTGTGGACCTCATTCTGAAAGACACTGCCATATCAGAAATGCAAAGATCCAGATACATTCTCGACAGTCTCCTGCCACCTGCTGCTGACATCGTGAAACACCTCAGTCCAGACCTTCCAGCAGAAATCTACATCCAACATCTCGACTCCGCTTATGGGACAGTACAAGATGGAGAAGAACTCTATGTAAAATTCATGGACACTTTACAAGACTCGGGTGAAAAACCATCTGCATACCTACAGCGACTGCAAGTAGCCCTGAGTCTAGCCGTTAAGCGGGGAGGAGTGAAGTTAAGCGAAGTGAACAGGCACCTGCTCAGTCAATTCTGCAGGGGATGCTGGGATAACAGCCTCATCTCTGAGCTCCAGCTGAAGCAGAGAAAAACCAACCCACCTTCATTTGCCGAACTGCTACTGCTATTAAGAACTGAAGAAGATCGTGAAGCAAGCAAAGCTCAACGAATGAAGCAACATCTCGGGACAACTAAACAAAGAGTTGCTGCTCAAGCTCAGTTCGTGGTGGAGGAAGATGGAGTTGGTGCTGCCCTGTCCTCGCTCAAGAAACAAATGGCGGAGATACAACAACAACTGGCCGCCCTAACTGCCTCCCAATCCGCTTACACTCAACAGTCATATCCATCAAGAATACCTCCAGTCCCAAAGCCACAAAGACAAAGGACATTTCCACATACAAATGTAGCATCATCAAGTCCCAAGCCTGGTTTCTGCTTCCGCTGTGGTGAAGACGGACACATCAAGCCTCAATGTGAGAACCGTCCTAACCCAGCGCTCGTCAGCTCAAAACAAAAACAGTTCAACGAAAAGAAGCAAAGGTGGCAGCAACGCAATCAACCTCCCAATAATCATTTAAACTAGAATCAGTTCCTGTCGTGGGACACACAGGAACTGCGCAGGACCCACACTGTCCCGCAAAGAACAGCGTTCACTGTGCAGAGCTACAACAGCCCAGTCCAGGGCCAAACACAAGGCTACCTAAAGGACTCATCGGATCAAGATGCACAGCTGAAGTAAACATTGCTGGTCACACTTACCAGTGCCTGCTCGACACCGGATCACAGGTGACCACAATACCAGTTTCATTCTACAACCGCCATCTTCATGAACAGCCCATTCACCCATTACAACATCTACTCCAAGTCGAAGGCGCTGCTGGTCAGAACGTCCCATATCTTGGTTATGTTGAAATCACTGTACAGTTCCCCAGAGACTTTGTTGGAGAAGAACATGAAATATCCACACTCGCTCTGGTCGTTCCTGACACACACCCAGATGTCCTATCTACTGTCCTCATCGGCATGAACACCTTGGAACCGCTGTATGAGCAGTATATTGGCGAACATTCCACATTTCATCCCAGTGCCCACGGATACAGAGCTGTGTTGAAGACGCTTCAGCTGTCACACCAGCAGAAGGATCAAGGCAACGTTGGAGTTGTGAGGCTTCTAAGCAAGGCTCCAGTGCGTGTTCCGGCCGGCCGCACTATTGTCATCGAGGGCTCAGCTAAAGTCTCCTCTCCGCCATCAAGCCAGAATGTCCTTTTACAACATCCTGCCTCCACCCTGCCTGGTGGACTGTGCGTCAGCAGTTGTCTCATATCTCTTCCAGCTCTCCCACCATACAAGGTCCCTGTGGTCATCACAAATGAATCTGAGCAAGGCACATTCATACCACCCTACAGTGTCATCGCTGATCTTGAGGCATACCACTGCATCCTCTCTGAACATCACGTGACTCATCGCCCAGCTGAGGAACCATCATCCAGCCTGAACATCGACTTTGGTGATTCTCCACTGTCACCAGAGTGGAAGAAGAGGGTCACGGAGAGGCTCAATGCAGTTTCGGAGGTATTTTCACAACATGATCTGGATTTTGGATGCACAACTGCTGTCAAACATCACATTCCACTCCACGACAATACACCATTCAAACAACGTGCCCGGCCTATCCATCCTCAAGATATCGAAGCTGTCCGCCGCCATCTACGCGAGCTTCTGGAAGCCGGTGTTATAAGGGACTCGTCATCACCCTTTTCATCTCCTGTTGTGGTGGTTCGAAAGAAGAATGGTGAAGTTAGATTGTGCATCGACTATCGCAAGTTAAACCTCCAGACAATAAAAGATTCATATGCCCTACCAAATCTCGAAGAGTCATTCTCAGCCCTCTCTGGTTCCAAATGGTTCTCAGTGCTTGACTTGAAATCCGGTTACTACCAGATTGAGATGTGCGAGGAGGATAAACCGAAGACCGCCTTCGCCCCTCGGATTTTGGGAGTTTAACCGGATGCCTCAAGGTGTCACAAATGCGCCGAGCACATTCCAGCGTCTGATGGAGCGGTGCATGGGAGACCTCCATCTGAAGGAAGTGTTGGTGTTCCTCGATGATCTCATCATCTTCTCTGACACCTTGGTAGAGCACGAGCGTCGTCTCCTGAGAGTCCTGGACCGGTTGCAGGAATACGGGCTGAAGTTATCACCTGAGAAGTGCAGATTCTTCCAGACATCCGTTCGTTACTTGGGACATATTGTGTCAGAACGAGGCGTGGAAACAGACCCAGAGAAGATCAAGACAATAAAAACCTGGCCAATTCCCACAACACTCAGACAACTTCGATCCTTCCTGGGCTTCGCGGGATATTACCGCCGCTTCATCAAAGACTACGCCATCATTGCCAAGCCACTCAATAACCTGACTCGAGGGTATGCACCAGCTCGAAAGTCAAGAAACCGGGATCCCACAAGACACCAATCTACAGTCCAAATCAACCGTTTGGAGAAAGGTGGAGTCCCAGCTGTCAACTTGCCTTCGAGACATTAATCAAGAAACTCACCACTGCTCCAGTCCTCGGGTTTGCAGACTCCACTCGTCCCTACATCCTCCACACCGATGCCAGCGTGACGGGAGTTGGAGCTGCATTATACCAGGAACAGGAAGGAAAGCTGAGGGTTATAGCCTACGCTAGTCGTGGGTTATCGCAGAGTGAGAGCCACTACCCAGCCCACAAACTCGAATTTCTGGCCCTAAAGTGGAGCGTCACAGAGAAATTCCAAGACTACTTGTACGGAGCAGAGTTCACGGTGGTCACCGACAGCAACCCCCTCACCTACATCCTAACCTCTGCAAAGTTGGATGCCACTGGACATCGCTGGTTGGCTGCCTTATCCACCTACTCCTTCAAACTCCTCTACCGGGCTGGTAAGCAGAACATCGACGCTGACGCTCTCTCACGACGCCCTCACCAATGCTCCAATAACGATTCACCTGAAGATCATGAACTTATCCACCAGTTCATCTCCCAGCATACAGCAGACTCTGATACCATCTCTGAAGAAATCGTGAACGCCATCTGCCAACGTCATCTGGTCCGAGCAACATCTCCGGAGGACCACGGTCAGATTGGCTTCGCCCTGGTTGAGTCGCTGTCCACAAATGCTGACATGATTCCTGACAATTACAGCTCTGAAGGTCATCACCAGCTGCCACTCATTCCCACTCTCAACATCAAAGAAAAGCAACACGCTGATCCTTGTATTAGAGAGCTTATCCACCAGCTTGAGACGGGGGAGAAGATCCCGCCAACAGCAAGAGCAGAGCTCCCTGAACTTCCTCTCCTACTCAGAGAATGGTCAAAGTTGGAGCTCGTGGATGGAGTACTGTACCGGCGAAGGCGAGAAAATGAAGATCTCTCCTATCAACTCGTACTCCCTGAAGATCTGCGCCCATCAGTCCTAAAAGCCTCCATGATGACATGGGCCACATGGGGATCGAACGCACTCTCGATCTCGTCCGCATAAGATTTTACTGGCCCAGGATGGCGATGGATGTGGAGCGAAAGATCAAGACCTGTGGCCGCTGTGTGCGTGAAAGCCTTACCTGAAAGAGCTGCCCCACTTGTCAGTATCACAACGTCACGACCACTTGAACTTTTGTGCATGGATTTCCTCAGCCTCGAACCAGATTCCAGCAATACTCAAAACATCTTAGTCCTCACCGATCACTTTACTAAATTCGCCGTTGCCATTCCCACACCCAATCAAACAGCAAAAACTGTGGCAAAAACGTTATGGGAGAACTTCATCATCTACTATGGCATACCGGAGCGAATTCACTCAGATCAAGGACGGGATTTTGAATCAAAGCTCATCAAAGAACTTTGTGAAGTTGCTGGCATTCAGAAGAGTCGCACAACTCCATACCATCCGAGAGGAAATCCAGTGGAACGTTTCAATCGGACGTTGTTGGGAATGCTGGGAACTCTGGAGCAAAGACAAAAATCAAGGTGGAAAGAACATGTAAAACCGCTAGTTCACGCCTACAATTGCACTAGGAACGAGGTCACGGGATTCACTCCATATGAGCTAATGTTTGGAAGAACTCCCCGGTTACCTGTTGATATTGCATTTGGACTACCACTGCGTGAACCTCAGCACAAGAACCATTCACAATACATTCAATCACTAAAATCAAGATTACAAGAAAGCTTTGAAATCGCTGCCAAGAATTCATCAAAATCTGCTGATCGCAACAAAGCAAGATTCGACAATCGGGTGATTCCATCAGCACTGGAACCAGGGGACCGTGTGCTCGTCAGAAATGTCCGCCTACGAGGGAAGCAGAAGCTCTCTGACAAATGGGAGCAAGAAGTTCATGTTGTGGTCCACCGAGCAGGAGATCTTCCTGTTTATAAAGTGAAGCCGGAGATTGGCAATGGACCTATGCGGACACTGCACCGAGACCTCCTCTTACCATGTGCATTCCTCACGGACAGCGATGAGAACCTGCAACCTGAAACACACTCACCTGTCCAGAGACCCAGAACTCGGCAGCAAAGCATCAATCCAGACCCCTCCACAGACACTCCTGCTGATGAAGACGAAGATCTAGAGAGCTTGGCATCTTACCATCAAAATCCACCTACAGTCCACTTTTCAGTGGAGAGACAGCGCCCCATTCCTGTCATGGATCCGCCCACTGAGAGTGTGAACCTAAGTTCGCCTGCCTCTGATCATCCTGTAGAAGCTGAAGACCAAAGGGAGCAAACATCTTCCCACTTCAGTACCCCAGCCTCTGTCGCAGAGTCCAGCAGTGAGCAGTCTGATGTGGAAGAAAATACACAAGAAACCATTCAAATTGAAACCCAGAACAATGACTTACCTGTAAACCTACCTGAACCCGAAGAAATACTTACCGAAGATCCTGTCGTTGGTTCAGTTGAAGATCCTCCTGGAGAGTCCAATCCAGTTGAGCCACCTGACAATGACTCTGACATAGCTGACAGGACACAACCACAAAGACTCCAATATCCCACAGTTGGCAACCCGTTAATATCTGTCGTTCAAACCATGTTACATAGCTTGTCGGATGCATTGGGCATCAGTGCTAATACAGATAACCGTCTTTCGTCCGTTCATAATGTCTAGTTTTAACATGCAACGGGACGTGCACGATTTAAGGCGGGGAGGATGTAACCCAGGTTTAAAAAATGCACTAACTGCGGTTAAACATAAAAATTCCTAGTTTTGTGAACGCACCACTAGGTCACGCTTTCTCTCGCGAGAACACACCGACCAATCGCGTTCGAGCAGCGCTCCTTACAAGCCCTGTTCGCTCCTCTCCTGCCAGAAGTCGGGAGAGGGACGAACCAGGACGGCTGCGCAGGTTTGTGAACGAATATATCACTTTATATCTGCTTTTCCTTATCATCCATGTTCTTAAACTTCGCTATATATTGTAAAACTTGTAGGAGCCCCTACCATCGTCGCTGACGCTGATTGTAGACCGCTGTGCGCAAATTGAAACGGGAATTGGTGAGTCTGTGTGTTTTTGTTGTACTGCGTCACATCACCATATCACTGCAGGCTTACCTGTGTTTTAACTCACGGTGCGTTGATATGGTAATGTAACGCCATTTCTAAGTGCATATTGGCCACTGTAGCCTTTTGTTGTCTGTTGTTCAACAAGCTAGTTGTGTTGATCTGACGCACTTTACTAATTGATTGTATTTTTCACAAATAGAATGTATATTTGATATTAATGTGTACACTGCTAAAAAATTGAAAAGCTAGCTAGCATCTAAGTTATTTATTTTGTTCTGAAAGTGGTACTGTTTATTTAACAGGCCAGGTGTGCCAGGAGTGCCAGGTGTCCAAGGTGTGCCCGGTGCCTGGTAGTTGATCTGGATGGCGAGCTAATGAGCCTAAACGAACCCGAAAGTCAAAATCAACAGCATACACCTTCTGCGGTCCGGTAGGAGGCTGTAGCCTGCCACTCCCAAAACTTGTTCAATACACATTCTGGTTCTCTACTCATGGACATTCCTCAAATATAAAATCTCACATCTATGGACAATTAAGCCCACACGCTGTGGCTAACAGTTCATCTCCTCTTTTGGGAGCCTCAGGACGTTGTTGCTTGTGTTTTTTGTTGAAATACTGAACTCAAACCCTATCAATCCGATAGAGCTACTACACTTGATCATATTGGTACCTTTTTCTTTTTTGTAAATATACATTCTGCAGAATTTGTAAATATTTGGTATATGTAAGTTTGTTATCACTTTGCACTTTTTTTCAATATATGGCACCAGCCACTTAAACTTATATACTTGTCTGTATTACTATTTCCTGTTCACCCACCTCCCAGTGAGCCGTGTCTATTCTTCTGGTCTAGCCTATCTCCAAATTCATTCCAACCCCTTTTCTTAGTGGCATACCCCACATATATGCTACACAAGTATTTGTGTTTGTTGTTTGTAAGTGTGTATCTTGTCATACTTCACATACAGACCCTTAAAATTGCTCTGTCCAGAGAATGTTAGAAATTCAGGAATCAAGGTTATAGGGTGCAAAATGAAATGGATCTCTGCACATTTTAACCCTGATCTAAATGCTACTGGTTTAAAGTTTTAAACGAAAGATAGGCAACAATTTTGAATGCCCAGGATAAAATAGTTCACTTCTGTCTTTAAGATTTGGGGGGAAAAGTATCCAGCCTCAAAACTGTATTTTAGTTCTGCACTATACTGTATATGTATATACATTGCGTCTGTCTTACAATAAGGCATCCGTCTCAAGTCTTTTGTACAACGTATTTTATATAAAGTTTGTTATAGTGCCCTTCACATGAATATCCTGCATGTCCTTCAGCAGCTGTTGTGTAGTGTGTGTAACCTATATGTGCTCTCTTTCCCCCTCTGCTGGTGCGGTCAGGACGCTGCAGTGGGACACAGACCCCTCAGTCCTCCAGCTCCATGCGGACTCTGAACTCGGGTAATCCTCCTCTTTGTTTCTGTTACAGTTGTTGCAAACCTTTTATGCACAAATGGCTTACAAAAATAATGTTTATTTTGAAGCATTTAATTAGATAAATGTCCAGTGCCTGTACGACCTGGTTTTGTTTTCATACTTGAGTCTGTGTAGATTATATTATTAATGTATTATTATTATTATATACTATATTTGTATCAGCGATGGTTGCATCTTACAAAATGTGTGTGTCTCAGAGCAGTCCATTTTTAATTTCAATTCGATTTTTTATTTCAGTTAAACATGGAATAAAAGAATAATAATAATCCTCGAGAAGTGTAGAACTGTCAATGGTGTTTAATAAAATTGGCCAGTAGGGATGGGTATTGATAAGATTTTATCAATACCAATACCATTGATAATTTTGCTGATCGATTAGATTCCTTAACGATTCTCTTATCAATTTCTATCTATGTAGCCTGTAAAATAATATGCATCTTATGTATCTAGTTTCATTAGCATGTAGTTAGGCTAATCTGATTTTGTGTGGGCTAAACTATGACTAAAACTGCAATGTAAAGCATTTGAAGCTCATTTTCAGAGGGAGTGAGCTCACATTGCTTATTACACTGTGTTAACACGTACTGGGATCAAAATGGTGGAGGCTTAATGCTGAGCCATGGGGGGTTTTCGTTGACTCTTTCTCCCTTCCTGCTCTTTACATGTGTCCTATTGTTATTCACATAAACAGGACGGACGTTCCTACCTGTGTCTTACCTCCATTGAACTCTATTCAGTTCATATTCTGCAGCGCTGTTCTCTTGCGCTGGCTCCGGGTAGAGAAACTGTAGCAGACTCCAGTCCAGATGGGTGCGTCAGAGGCTGTTGGTGTGAGCGTTCATGTCCTAGCACAGCGCTTGGTCCCGTGTGGGAGTAGTAGACTTTTACGAAGCAGTCTGGGACTGGGCGGGTTTGGTCCAGTCTTCCGCACGTGGGTGCCTGGTTCAGAGTGATAATGATAGATTCACATTATAACCTAATACCGGAAAAATAAGTGAAAGTTTTCACAAAATTGCCTAATACAGCATTATCACATTATTATGTGATATTATCATGTAAACCTACGTAACCCACATAACCTGATAGTTTTCATGTTAAAACGTGATAAAAGATAAAAGGTAAAAAGATGAAGTAAGGCAACGCAGAAGGATCAATCCATCCAATTTGCATGTTTATATGAACAAATGCAGATCTTCTTCATTAGTTTTGTGGCTGTATCCACATTCCTGTGGAATGAGTTTTGTTTACAATAGCTTCAGAAAGTGGTGTCATTATTCAACTCCAAAGACATAAGATGTATATATATGGTAAGTTTGTGGAGCCACTTTTAAACTAATAATAAGGTTCAACATTTTTGAATCATAAATTTGGAATGTTCTTTCAAAAACAGTGAATCTATCTCCCATAGAGTTGTTTAGGCCCTTCATCTGAAATTATGACATCAAATTTTAGAATGTGAATGCATACTATTAGTTAATATGTCTATAGTGCAGGTTTAATAAGGATAAAACCCAGTGTTAAAAACGCCAGCAGCAGTAGCTCAGTTGACAGAGAAGTCGATTCAAAGTCCGGCCGTCCAAAATCCTGCTCTCATAAACATCCTTGGTTGAGCAGTCAAATGCAAAAATAAATGAAACTTTTCATTCCATATGTGTAAGACATTTGTGCACATTTGAGTTTTAGAGGAAGAAAAACCTCATTTAGAAAGTCATTTACTGATAAGGCCAAAAAATGGACGTCACCCATTTATAGAATAGCAAATAGCTGATCAATTGAAATTAATCCATGAATTTAAGTAATAAAACCTATTGGAGCATAATTTTAACATTTTTGTTTCCCCCTGGTAGGCGTAAGCTGCAGAGGCTGGGGCCCTCGAGGATCACTCAAGTGGACTTTCAACCCAAAGAACTGGTGTCCTACAGCAAGGAGACACAGACGCCTCTCAGCACACAGCGACATGAAGGTACCAGCACACATGCCCAAGAGCTCAGGCCTGTGTCCAACATGAGAGGAGTGAGGAAACATACAGCTAGTGGTGTAGCTCTGTCAGACTTTTTGATACAATTTTAAGTTTTGTATTACCACATGATCTCAGAATGAATGAAACAACATCCTCTTCCAAGTATGTTTTAAGGTGAAAAAATATGGTAAGAATGGTTATGAAGTCACAAATATGGAAGCTTTTATGACAACCTCAGCTAAGATAGAGGCAGCTGTAGTAATTACATAGCAAAGTCTCTTTTTATCGGGAGTGGTTATAATCTATGCTGTAGTTTGTTTGTTGTTTGTCATGTTTACTCGGTCAAATAACAGGGAGGAGGAGTTTGTAGAAGTGTTAACCACCTGCAAATGCAAAGAGATGTGTGATTATGCCATAGAGATAACACTGGGGGTTTGTATCGTCGCTATGGTAAGAAATAGGACATGCCTCCATTTACTTTTTTGATTGGGAGACAAAATAAAATAAATTTGCTCCCCATAATAAAGTTTGCTTTGATCTGTAGGGCGCTAACATACCAAGGTTTTGGACAAGGAGTTTAATACTGATTCAAATTTGACGTCATTCGGACTTTATGTGCAAAAGGGAGCAAAATTAAGATTTTCTACATTTCTAAAAATCTGGCCAATAAAGTAAGTCATGCTTAGCAAATTTTAATCCAGTATGGCGGACATCTGGTTTGGCTAGGGTTAACCCTAACCCTATTTAATGAGTTGCAAATAACATGTTTGTGTGAGTGGAGTTGTGTGAGTTGTCTCTACACTCAATACCAAAAAAGTCATGCTTGGTGATGTTGCAGAATCCATGTAATAATAATAATAAGTGCTCGTCATACTCCGCTCTCGCAACAGTCAAGGGAGGGCGCTGACGAGCCCACATCCTTTGAGGGTCCCAAAAAAAGATGATTTTCACCAAATTTCACCTTGGTCGGGCTTACGCCCGAGGAGGAGTTCGTTAAAGTACAAAGTTTAATTTCAGTGATTTTGCATTTTCCCATAGGAGTAACATGGGATGTTTGTGTCATTTGTACAAGTTTTGGGCAATTTTTGCAGCTTCGCCGCACAGAGACCATAATACTTATCCAAAAAATGTGGTTAACTTTGGGTGCCCCACTCCTCAGGACGATTGTCACCGAGTTTCAGGTTGATCGGGCTTACGCCCGAGGAGGAGTTCGTTAAAATACAAAGTTTCATTTGAGAGATTTTGAGATTTTCCCATAGGAGTAACATGGGGTTTTTCTGTCTTTTCTAAAAGTTTGGCGAAATTTGCGGCTTTGCCGCACGGAGACCGTAATACTTATCCCAACAATTTGGATAACTTTTAGTGCCCTACTCCTCAGGAAGATGTTCACCAAATTTCAGGTTGGTCGGGCTTGCGCCCGAGGAGGAGTTTGTTAAAATGCTTAGTAAAAAAATATGAACATTTTAGACATTTTTCGATTTTCCCATAGGAATAACATGGGATGTTTTGGTCATTGGTACGGCTTCGCCGAACAAAATATGACATGGGTCTGATTGGCTTTTTTGATCGGTATGCCAAAATGGAATTTTGTGCAAAATTTCAAAAATTCTAAAAAACAAAATTTTTTGCTCCCCCCAAAAGTTTGCTTTAATCTGTAGGGGGCACTAATGCGCCAAATTTTATTTTTTCACCTCAAGTAAGTTTCAGGCAGGGAGTTTAACAACTGATTCAAATTTTATGCAATTTGGACTTTATGTGCAAATGGGAGCAAAATTAAAATTTTGAAAATTTCAGAAATTTTGGCCAAATTTTGCGGCATTGCCGCACAGATACCATAAAACTTAGGTTCATGATTTGGATAACTTTTGATGCCACACTCCTCAACTTCATTTTCACCAAATTTCAGCTCGTTCGGACAAACGCACTAGGAGGCGTTCGTAAAAGTACGAGGTTTAAAAAAAACGCTGAGTCAGGTTTAGCGAATTTTAATCCGATATGGCCTGGTCACTGGCAGACACTTTCGAGATTTTTGAGTGGACTCCGCCTATTTTCTGTTATTGGCCCTATTTACAATAATAATGTTCAGTTTTTGCACTACATTGTTATATGCATTAGTGGGCTTCGCGGCCGTCATCCCCACATAAAGCGCTCATTTAGTGCGCACTTCGTCTGCACTTTCGCAGCCGTGCTTCACATGGCACTACGACACTAATAGGCCTCTCGACAGCTTGTGGCGCCCGGGCCTAATAATAATGCATCATACTTATATAGCTACTGTGGTAGCCACAGCTGCCCTGAGGCAGACTGACAGAAGCCAGGTTGCCAATCTGCACCATCAGGAGCAGCATGAGAAAACAAAAGGAAGCCTGCCAAGTAATGCTAATATGCTAACAACGCTAGCGTCTCCTGGGCACTATCAGCGCTCTGCTCTGGTTCACCTCCAGCCCACGCTCTCTGCACTCACTCCAACCCGTGCAAGAGCCGACCAAACCATCCAAAACCCACGTAACGCATGGTGTGGATGTATTTTTCATCGGTTTTAAACGTAGCACTTCTTCAGTGACACAGACCTGCCCTTCCTCTCTGTCACGCTCAAATAGAGGCTCCAGAGAGTGCATAGTATAGCTTTGGAGGATTTGTCACTGAAATTCAGGACTTTCATAAGGAGGATTCTAAAATGAACACATTTTACATAGAAATCATTCTGGCCATTGCCACAGACAATATTTTTGACTCTTGCTCTTAAAAAGCTGTCCAATTCCATGGGCAAACCGTGCACCTGACAACAATGTCCCGCTTTCCCTACATAAGGTAGGGGGCGGGTCTCACTGCGGCTCAGTCGTGACGCCCAAGCCTGTGAATCAGCAGCATCTGGGTCCAATCGCAAAATTCAAATGTAGTGGCCAGAGTTGAACCTAAAGAGGAAATTACAGACATGGCTTTGGACCCAAAAGTGGCATCTAGTAGCTCTTTAAACATTTTATAGAGAAAATGACCATTTTGAGAATCTTTCCCTCCACATATTGTTATGTTCTGTATATATTGATTTTAATTACTTTGTTCTTAGGGATTGAACAACTTCCTCAGTTATTTAGCAACCCTTCCCCTTAAAGGAAAAAATATTATACATTTTTCATATTGGTAGTAGCCTTCAAACATGCTCTTGAGTACCTTAATCTTATGCTTTGAAACAAACAAACAAAAAGTTTATTATGAACAATTATAAATTAACATGTTTCTTTGCTGTCTGCCCTGGCACTTACTAGGTGTATATGGCCAGTAGATGGCACCTAGCGCTATACAGAAGTTAGTTATGTTAGCATTTTAAGCGAGCCTATGATCAGGTTAGCAGTAGCAGTTATGGTGTTTAGATGGCAGAAATGCTCAGATGATCAGATGATGATTTAAGGACTTAAAACAGCAGAAGATTCTCAGATAAGCGACAGAAAATATGAAAAAAACAGAGATCGAATGAGTTCAACAAGAAGTGAGTGACAGTGAGAGAGGAGAGGATTTTCAAATATTCAATCAAATAACAAATCCACACACAAATATAATAATCATCATTGTATTTGGAAGACATTTACTATTCATTTTGAAATGACTTGACTTGACTCTTTAACATTTTCATTTTTGTCTTTTTTTTGCATACGTTTCTTGTCAAACCCTGCAGAGGCATCAGAAAGAAATCAGATTATGTCAGATATTGTTGTTTCCAATTACTGAAAAATAATTTTCAGATGTTAGGTGTGCATGTAAACATAGGCACTGTTCTGTGAACGCTTGTAAGTCCAGTGCCCAAATACTAGGGCTGCAACGGTCAACTAACAAATTGTGACTATTTGACCTTTTATAACAAAGACAGCAACATTATTGAATCAAAATGTCAAAAATGAATAAACAATAGCTGATTTTCATCAATAATACATTTAGGGTTAAAGGTGTATTATTGCTAATAAGGCTAAGGTTAGGCTAACCCTAAATATAGATCTAGAAGCCTTCAGTCACCATATTTCAACCTTTATTTGGATGATAATGTATTAAAAAGTATAAATATACAAAAGAAACAATTATTTGACTAGTCAACAACTAAAATAATTGTTAGTGACAGCCCTACTCCTAACCCCACCTCATGCCTCTCATGTGTCACCCGCCCCTCGCCCCCTCTGTGCAGCTGCCAGCCATGTGACCACAAGGGCGGGACTTCCCCTTTGCTGTCATTATAATAGCAGGTCTGGTGTGCATCCCCCCACACAAACACACACACACACACACACACACACACACACACACACACACACACACACACACACACACACACACACACACACACACACACACACACACACACGTATGTATGTGTTGTATGTAACATACAGACCTCACTCCCCCTGTCTGACTGAGCCAAGAATACATCTGTGCTGTGCACGCTGGAGAGGATGTGAGTAAGGCTCCAGCTTACGATTTACTATCGATTACAGTTTTCAACCATTTTCACACATTTTTTGAACATTTTTCATCAGTTCACACAGTTCTCAGACTCAGACTCACAGACACACAGCTTTTATTCAGAAACTTACCTGTTCATTTTTTCTTGATTTTTCAATATTAACAGGACTAATGCTTCAACAGAGAACACAGCATAAATAAATACATTTTCAGTATGAATACTGTGATAAAATCAAATCCATTCCTCAAATTAAAACATATACATGTATTTACATTATATTTTCCTCCAAAAAATGTTGTAATATATCACCTGGTCTCAGACAAAAAACATAACTCCTCCAGCCCCAAATACACCCAATAAAGTGTGATCTCCAATCGCAGAAGGTGCAATTCATTTGACCCGGCAGCTCAGAAGTGAGTAAAGTGACCATTGGTTTAGTGCATTGGTGCACTTTACATGTGTATTTGGGCTGAAGGAGTTGTGTTTAGCCTGCTCTGTTTACCCACCTGACTGTACCCCTTGGCCCTCATCACAGAGAGAGTGGGGCTTGTGCTCCTCCAACATGTTCCCCGGCTGTGCTACATCTGACCAGGCTGTGAGGAGGAGATATCCTGGATGATGGGAATAGAGACGTTTTTGACTTTGACACGTTTAGGATATAACTGTTGACTCTCATTGACATTTTGTAGAAACCGAGCCACAAGGGGTCAGTAAAGGACCACAGTAGAGAACTAGAGGAGATGGGGAAGAATCAATGTGGATCTTGGTTTAGATTTTATTTTCATGTTCAGTGTTCAGTCTTATCTGACTGAGGCTGATATGACAAGAAATTAATCCCATTTTTTCCCCTCAATGATTTATATTAATTTTCGATTACATTACATTTTATTTTGTTATTAATATTAGTATTTCCATATTTATTTGTTGAAGATAACTGACAGAGGACTGGTTGTTGACCTCTCTCTTAAAAAGATCAAAACTGATCTCTGACAATTTACACTAGTAGTAATAGAAACCATAGTGATAACTAGGGTTGGGACAAGATCTTTTAACCACAAGATTTTGCAGTTTATACATTTTTTTTTAAACCATGTGTTTACTAAACAGCAATGCTACATTAACAGCAAAAAAAAAGGTAAAATAATGAATGTGAACAACACAATTTCTTTTTTAAATGATGTCAAAATATCATCTTGTCTCGTGCTCATGGACCACAGCTCCTGTCTTGTCTCGTTTGGTGTGTCTTGTCCCTTCCCTGATCTAATAGTATCAGAAGACCTGAGGAATCTAATCGGACCATATTTATATCATCCACTAGAGTTGCTCGATTACTCACTACTCCGACTCAAATTGCGATTTGAATGGTCTGCCTGCTGTAATTTAAGTAACATAATTTAGTCAAGAACACTGGAGAGTAAAAAGTAATTGTGAAAATCGAAAAAATAAACTTGAATACACTTGTTAATGCTTTGATATTTATCTCTATTGGCCAAAAACGCATTGAGCTAATCCTAATTTCTCCACTGAAATCACATTATGAGTTATTCCCATGACCAAGATCATATGGAACCAATAGACAGTTATTGCAGTTATGCTTATGGCTCAATGTATTATATTCAGTCAGACAAGTGTTGAACTTTTGACCCTTTGTCCTCTGGTCTTTCTGTCCCCATCCTGTGCGCATGTCTTTATTAGGTTGTGGGTTCTGTCCCCTGCCTCTGTTCATGCATCGTGTGACTCTCATTTACTTATCACCGCATCCTTTTTCCTGTGCCCTAAGTGGGTATTCTGTCTGTTTTCACTGGTCAGTAAAGTAAGTGTAGTGTCCATTGTGAGGCCAACAACAGAAGGCTTTGTGATGCTAGGCTGTGAATGAAGTGGATGAACTAGCTGCCCCATTGTACTGGATAATTCAGTACAGGTTTAGAAACAAAAACAATAGGTTCACAGAGATGCCTAAAATAGTTTTTATTAATGGACTTTATCGTCGAAAAGGTTTAAGGGGTTGTCATCTGGACGCTGTTTGAAGATCAAGATGTTTCGGCTTCTATCCAGAAGTCATTGTCAAATGACAGTTGATTGACAATGACTTCTGGATAGAAGCCGAAACGTCTCGATCTTCAAACAGAACAGAAATCTTATGTGGGCAATTTTAACATTTTATACAGATCTTATTAGGGCTGTAGTCCTTTGGTCGTTCAGTCGATTAGTCGGTCGATCTTAGTCGACCAAGATTTTTATTAGGCGACTAATAATTTTATTTAGATTTAAAGGATTTATATGTCAAAAACAGCAAAAACGAGGAAATATGGAGTGAGTTAATTTAAGATTTTGGAATTCAACATATAAATACACGGTTTCCTTGCTCTTATCTGTAAAAATGGTTGCTTTTGCATCAGTTCCAGTGCAGATGTGGTCTTTTGAGTGCAGTTTGGGTTCGATACATGGAAATACATCATAGTTTTGATATATTTTTACCACACCCTTAATCGATTAATCGGTCGATAGGACTGGTCTTTAGTCGAGCAGGAATTTCTTTAGTCAACTACAGCCCTAGATCTTATATGCCCTTATTTCTTGCACAGAATGTAAATGTGTGGCCATCTTTGGTATTATTATGCATTTATCTTTTTTTGCTTTTTCTGTCTATTCCCATAAATCAAACAACACAACATTCGAGAACAAGAACAGAACAGTGGGAATGAAAAACAGATATTGTTAAAAGTAGATTCATTCATCATTCCAGGGTGTACTCATACTCATCTACCCCAGTGCTTGCCTCCCTTCACTGGCTTCCTGTCAAATTCAGGATTGATTTTTAAGATTTTGGTGTTTGTTTTTAAATGGCTAAATGGATTGGCCCCTGAATACCTGTCTGAACTTTTAACAGCTTATGTCCCAGCCAGTTGTTGTTAAATGTGCCCAGATCCCGATTCAAAACTCGAGGAGATAGGGCCTTTGCTGTGGCTGCCCCAAAACTGTGGAACAGTCTCCCTCTGCAGATCAGAGCTGCTCCATCACTAGAGTCTTTTAAATCTGCTCTTAAGACACATTTCTTTGCTTTGGCTTTTAACACAAGTGAACTGTTATCTAATTGTGTTTGTAATAATGTTGTACTTTACTGTGTGTTTTTACCCTGATGTGCATGTGAAGCACTTTGGGCAGCTGGTGTTATTGTAAATGTGCAATAGAACTAAAGTTGACATTGACATTGAAATTGACATTGACATCTAGACTAGAGTGTGCTTGGTCACATTCATGGATTCATTCATATGCATGGCCTTAATGAAAACTTCACTTGTTAAGTATTAAGTTCATGTCTGCAGATAAGAGACGATAAGAAGACCAACATTCCAGGTACTGACACGGTATCTAAAGCACAAACGTTGTGAATTGCATGAAGTGGCTTTTGACATGATGTGACACTGAACTGACTGTGACACTGAGCTGAAAAATGCCAAGTGCTGAAAACATACGTCTTCCACAGAGCACATGTCCTCAGCTCCTCTCAGCTCCGCAGGTGGTTGCCCAAAGTGCCCGGGCACTTGGGCCAGCTGCAGATTTGGCACACTATATTCTCCTTTCTATCTATATGTTAGACCACACAGTAAAATTAAAGAAGGAAAAAGAAGTGCTGGTTTCCTACAGGTATATACAGCTCAACCAGTGGGACATTCAGCTGTACAATTAATCACTTTTTCACCCTTTTCTTTAAACTAGCATGCTCTCTTCCCTTTAACTTGTGCATGTATACACATTGAACACAATTTTCAATTAACTTTTCTTTCTTTTTTTCTTCTTCTTTTTCTTTCTTTTTTTATTAACCATTGCAAACATACATTCAACATTCAAGAAAGAAAGAAAGAAAAAAAGGGGGACTTACAATCTATACGAGATAGTCAATAAAATCACATCCCATAACAATAACATAAAAGTGACATGAGACAATAACATAACACAAGACAACAGACCAGGGGGAAAAGGGCTTTGGGGTGTGTGTGTGTGTGTGTGTGTGTGTGTGTGTGTGTGTGTGTGTGTGTGTGTGTGTGTGTGCGTGTGCGTGTGTGTGCGTGTGTGTGTGCGTGTGTGTGTGTGTGTGTGGTGCGTGTCGTACATGCATGGATAAATAGAAGAACTGAGGTGAAGAGAACATTAGCCAGTTGAAATCGCTGTAATAGACAATAGGCGGGGGGAATATAACTATAAATTAGATAGAAGAGAGTGAGGAAAGGAAAGAGAGAGAGAGAGAGAGAGAGGAAGACAAAACAAACAAACAAACAAAAAAAAGTATATAGTTGTAGAATTGTTATTATTATCATTATTGCCATCACATCACTATCGTACACCCGCACACAACACTCAAACTCATATAGATACATACAATTCCTTTTTATTTATTTATTTATTTTTCCCCTTTCCTTTCCCTCCTGCAATAATAGTAGATCCCTCCGTTAACATCTGCACCCCGCAGTCCTAACTTCTCTCCCTCCCTCTCTCCCTTCACCCTCCATTCCCTCCCCATATGCCTGTGCTAGTGTGGTGCATTAAAACAAAATGCATGAGTGCAAGATGCGTAAGGGAGGTAGGCCTTTTTTATTTTGAACTTTATTTATTTATTTTTTTTAATATACACACACACACTCACCCCCACATACCCACACTCACACACACACACACACACTCACGCCCACATACCCACACTCACACACACACACTCACACTCACATACCCACATCCACACACACACACACACCCACACTCACACACACACACACCCACACACACACACACACACACACACACGTACTTATAAGAGTTAAAGATATTAATAACGATAATAATAACAGTTATAGCAATAATAACAATAGTAATTAATTAATTAATGATAAGGAGAGTAATGTAGGTGGAATATAAGTAGAGTTAAGAGAAAATAGAGGGGAAGAAGAGAGTGACCAGCAGAGAGAGAGAATGCAAGACGGTTTTATGTGGTGGCAGTGTGTAGTATTGTTGTAAGTGGTAACCAGAAGGAGAGGGGTTCTTGTGAGTTTTCAGTTGAGATAAAGTCATGAAGAAGGTTTTTCCAAATGGTAATGTTTATGTTTGACCTTCCAGTTCATGAGGATAGTTTTCTTAGCGATGGTTAGGGCTATGAGGAGCACGTTTGTATTTGTGTCTGCGATATTGAGTTGTGATGGATCTCCGAGTAAGCAGAGGGAGGGGGACATTGGGATGTGGCAGCTCATAGATGAAGATAGTGATGATACGACTGCTTTCCAAGACTGTTTGATGGGTGAGCAGTTCCAAAAGGCGTGAATGTATGTGTCTGGTGTGTTCTCTGTACAGTGAGTGCAAGTGTCTGATGAAAAACCCATTTTAAACATTGTGTGGCCGGTGTAGTGAGGTCTATGTAGGATTCTGTATTGTATAAGTTGCAAGTTTGTGTTTTTTGTCATGGAGTAAATGTTTTCAAGTATTTGAGCCCAGGAGCAGGCATCAAGAGTGAACCCTAGATCCTTTTCCCATGGGGGAAGAAGTAGGTCGATGTGTTTTGATTTGAATGATGAAGTTAGGGATGACTGAAGTTAGCGGTATTGCAGGATGTGTCCACTCTTGATGCCGGACTCCTGGACCAGATAGGAGAAAGGAACCAGTTTATTGTGTTGAAAGATGTGTTCTAAGTGTGTAACGCCTTTTTCTGCCCATGTTGTAAAATTAATTAGTGTTTTATTGCTCAGAATGTCAGGGTTATTCCAGATTGGGGTGTGGCCTGACGGAGATATGTTAGTGTTAGTGATTTTGTAAAATTTCCACCAGGCTGTCAGAGTCGTTGATATGGTTAGCGATTTGAAAAGATGTTGTTTTTTGATTGATTGGCTGAGGAATGATAGATCTGATATTTGTAATGGGTTGCAAAATAATTGTTCAATATCTAACCATATATTGTCAGAATTTTGAGGGTGGATCCATTTAGAAATATATCGTAATTGGTTAGCGAGTGAGTAATAGTAGAGGTTTGGAGCTGTGAGTCCGCCTAATGATTTTGTTTTTTGTAATGTGCTTACTTGATACGTGGGGTTTTGTTTTTCCAGTAAAATCTAGTTATTGATGAGTCTAAGGATGTGAACCAGGAGGTGGGAGGGTGGGTTGGAATCATATTGAAGAGATAGTTGATTTTGGGGAGAACCATCATTTTGATTGTTTGAATCCTATCAATGAGAGACAGGGGCAGGTTTATCCAACAGAGAAGGTTATCATTTATAGTTTTGAGAAGAGGAGTGTAGTTGAGGTTTATCAACTCTGACAGCCTGGGGGAAATATTCACACCCAGGTATGTGATGTGTTTTGTGCAAATAGGGATGGGGGATTTGTAAGATGCCATATCCCAAATGTTTTTTTGAAGGGGGAGAATTGCGGATTTTTCCCAATTAATGGAGTAGTCAGAGGCTTCTGAGTATTTTTCAATGAGGTTTATTGTTTGTTCCAGGGAAGATTGAGGATTTTGTAGAAAGAGAAGGATGACGTCTGCATAGAGACTAATCTTACGATGATTGCTGGGTGTTTGTATACCATGAATGTGGGGATTCATGCGCATCGCTGTAGCTAATGGTTCTATGAAAATGGTAAAGAGTAAAGGAGAGAGTGGACAGCCCTGTCTGGTCCCCCTGTGCAGAGTAAAACTTGATGTGATGTTAGTCCATTAGTGGTTATTGTGGCTGTTGGTGATGTGTGCAAGATTTTGACCCAGTTAATAAATGACTCTCCAAAGCCAACTCTTTGTAATGTGGAGATAAGGAAGGACCAGTTAACTTTATCAAAAGCTTTCACTGCATCCAGTGTGACAATTATTGTTGGTATTTTTTGTTGTTGGGTGAGATCCATTATGTTGAGGAGCCTGCGAGTATTGTTGGAGGAGAATCTGCCTTTGATGAAACCGGTCTGATCAGGGTGGATTATGGATGGAAGTATTTTTTCTATTCTAAAAGCGAGGGTTTTTGTAATAATTTTGAGATCTACATTTAATAGTGAGATGGGGCGGTCGCTGGTAAGGAGTGTAGGGGTCTTTATTGGGTTTGAGGAGTAGTGTGATTATGGCTTGATTTATATTGGCTGGGAGATTAGAAGTTTGTTTGATTTCTGATATCACTCTTTGGAATAGGGGATTAAGAATTGACCAGAAGTGTTTGGTTCGGACACACGTGCACGGCCCAGTCGAATCATGCAGCAAATGACTCTGAGTCGGGTTCGGACAGTACCCGTGCAGGTCTGGGTCGGATTCGGATCAAATCTTGCAGAAAATGACTCGGGCTCGGGTCGGGTTTGAACAGTACGCGTGCGGGCTCGACCGGGTCGGGCTTGAATTTTTGTGCCCGATCGATGGTTACATCTCGGTCACTTGAGCGCTAAAATTGAACCCACAAGCAACGAAATGAGTTGGAAAGTTTCTTTGCGAAGAGGAAAAGGCCCAGAAGAGCAAGAGCCACACCTCAAGAAAAAGAAAGCTTTTAACAAACAATACCAGGAATCCTACGTGAAATATGGACCTATTTCGACAGGTGATTCCCACACACCAAGCCCGCTCTGCGTAATATGGACTGGCTCTAATGAGGTGATGAAGCCTTCGAATCTGCTTGCCACTTAGAGACCAAGCACCCTGGATTAAAAGACAAGTCCCTGGAGTATTTTGAAAGAAAAAAACAGGTACACTGTGGATTCACGTAATTATTATTATTAATACGCCCCCTCCCCTTCTGGGCCGCAGTAAAATTGTCGAGTGTTGACCAGTCCGTGGTGATAAAAAGGTTGGGGACCACTGCTCTAGAGAGTGGATGATGCAGGCGCCAACCATCCCAAATCACTCATGTACTGTTTTATTGTGTCTGAAGATTGCCATAAGCGGTTGGTTGGACTGCTTTTGTCGAGACAGGCAGACAGCTGCTTATTGGGGTTTATTATTAGTAAATATTGTGTGTTGTTTGTGTGGGTGTTGTTGGCATTGATGAATTGTGATGGTAGAGTTAGTATAACCAGGGAGTAATGTCCTTGTCTCTGTAAAGTTGCCCGACAATGTACAATCTGTCTGCAGTGCGTATTGCTTTCTTACCTTGTTGGATTATTTTTTTCCTAATTGGGAGCAGTTGCTGTCTTCGTGACATTATCTCTTTGGGGAACTGGTCATTTAGTCCATAGTCCGTGCCTTTGAGCTGTCTGCCTTGACGTTGTACGATGAGTTTTTGTTTATAGTGTTCAAATTTTGCGATTATGGGACGGGGGCGTTTACTGTCATTTTTCTGTCCTATGCGATGAACTCGGTGAAAGGATATGTTGTTTACGGTGTCCACGGGTAGATGAAGTTGATTTCGCATGAAGTCTTTTATTGATTTCTCGGGATCCTCTGCGGGGATTTCCGGGATTCCCGAGAAAACCAGGTTATCCCGCATGCTGCGTGCTTGGAGGTCGAGTATTGTATCCTTAAGTTTCTTATTGTCTGCAGATACAATGTCCAGGCGAGTTGTAATTGATTTAACAGTTTTTCCAAGACATCGGTTTTTTTGGTGAGTTCTTGTATTTGTTCTTTGGCTGAATTCCAAGCTATAGCGCATGGCTTGGAATTCTTTGTGCAACACCTCTATCAGAGCGATCCTGCTGTTCATAGTTGAAAGTTTGTATTCAATTGATATGAGGATGTCGCTTAGTTCCGGAGGGATATTGTATGGCATGTCTGTGTGTACCTGAAGTGGGTGACGAAGCCACTCGCTGCCTTTTCTTTTCATGCAGCGTCGTCGAGTTGTTTTCCGCGGAAGCTCGAGTGTTGTTCTCGTCGTTGTCCATTTCACAATAGCTCTAGAAGTAGTGGTCAATGTATTCCTCCAGTTGTTCCAGGATGAAAGAGAGTTGATCTATGTTTGTTTGTTGTTGTCTCGCGATAATCTCATTCACAGGAGCATCACCTCCACCAACTTTTTCTTTCTTATTAAAAGAAAATGGCTCTGGATATTAACTCAACGTTTACAGTTTGAATAGATTGGATCGTCAATTAAAACATGATTCATTAATGATTATTGGTATATTAAATATTACATTTTGGATGGGGGGACCTGGGACTCACCCACATTGCCTGGGATTCCCTGGACCATAGTGTTCATCATCAAGGAGGGTGGGCCGTATACTGGTGTATGCATTGGTCCAGATCCAAAAACTGGGTCTTGGAGGTTCCTCATACTGGCACTGCTGACCTCGAGATTCATGAGAACCAGGGAATAATGCAGTGCTTCTCAATTATCAGGAAGAAAACATTTTGCAACCATAAATCAAATCAAATCAATTTATTTTTATAATGCCCAAAATCACAACAACAGTTGCCTCGATGGGCCACAGGTAAAAGCAGTTCAGATAACTGTCCCAGAATGCCCCTGTCCTTTGACCCTCCTTCGCGTCGAGGAAAAACTACAAAAAACCCCACGGGAAAAAGTAGAAACCTCGGGGAGAACCACAGTGAAGGAGAGATCCTACTCCCACGGACGGACAGGCTGCAGATGAACTAGGACTGACATCCACTTGGACTGTGGAGCCACAACCACTCAAGAGGGAGTTTGTCCATAAATAGTGTAATTTTTAATAAAATTGTTATGTACATCTCTGCATAAAAAAATAACAACAAAGAATAACTTTATTATCATTGTTGTTGTCATTAGTCTGTAACAGAAAAGTTTCTGAGTACATCAATTTGCCTGAAAAAAAAAAGTAAAAAGTCTGTGAGCAAGATGCGCAGGACTTGCACAGGGCTCCTCGTCCATGGGATGTGGAGCTCCACGTGGCCCGTCATCGGGATGAGGAGCATGAGCCGTGCAAGGCAGAGGTTGCTATCAGCTGCTGTGCCTTATTCTCCCCCCCGGCATTGCACCCCCCTAATTGAGAAGGACCTGACCCTGAGCCCCTTGGCACATGGTGATAAGTCTATAGATTAATACTTTCCCTTGTCCTCTCTGTGCGTTCTGTTCCATTAGCTCCAGCGGTAGTCACTGTAGGACACTCACTGCAGGCACAAACGTGAACCATAATGAGGCTCTAATCCAGAAACGCTATCTAACAGACCTAATGATAATGTTGAAGAAACATAGTGTAGGCGAGGGAAGATTTATTTATTTATACACTTATTATATTATATTCAAACAGATACACACAACATTGTTATCCCAATAACAATATTCAGACTAGGGTCAAAAAACACATTTTATGTTTAAAATGATATTATGTTATGTTTATGTTATGATTAGTAAAACAACACGATTTAATGCTTATGCATGATTACTGAGACCGTGACAAAATAACAGTGAAATATTTAATTTTCTTTTATGTTTGTGACCAGCTTTACACAGTTTTAGTTAATGTGACTTTAACAGCCAGCTAAAACTGCTTTAGTTTTGCTTATGTCCAAATCTCTGGATGAAATAGCCAGTTCACTTTATGTTCTAACTTAGCAGATCTCCAAAACAACAACTGCGCTCCCACCAGGGGTGAAATTATGTCGGTACGGGCCGATACTGCATACCTCCAAAAGATTTGGTGGCAGTACGCCATACCAACAGGCACGGAGATGTTGCGCTCCTCCACCTATTAATTTTTGAGTTTCTTCTAATACAGTTCTTCTTCTTCTAATAAGACAGTTATAAATAGATAGAATAAATGGATACGAGAGGCTATTGAAATCAGGAAGCGGGGCACACGGACCATCAACAGAGACGAGGGAGCTTTTACTTTGGCTTTGATCTCATTCATTTGATTTCATCTGCCAAATATATATTGTACATTATATGCACATTATACATTATATTACATGCTAAATATTTTTTTATGTATTATATGTTAATTGACCCAGGAGCATCAGTATGAGCCAATCTGAAACCATACTGAGCTGGGGTCTTCTCTCAGCGCTGATGCATTCACAGGGAAACCAAAAAGTGAGTGACGTTAGCAGGAATGTGGTATGTGCGTGTGTGTGTGCGTGTGTGTGTGTGTGTGTGTGTGTGTGTGTGTGTGTGTGCGTGCGTGTGTGTGCGTGCGTGCGTGTGTGTGTGTGTGTGTGTGTGTGCGTGCGTGCGTGCGTGTGTGCGTGCGTGTGTGTGTGCGTGCGTGTGCGTGCGCGTGTGTGTGTGTGTGTGTGCGCACACGTGTGTAGCCAGCGCTGGGGCCACATATGGAAATGCTTCGGAGATCAGGGCTGGTGTTCAACTCAAACAGACACAATCTGACGAGAGAGAGAGAGTGAGAGAGAGAGAGAGAGTGAGAGAGAAAGAGGCGAGGAAAAAGAAGTTGAGAGAGGCATGAGAATAGAAAAGAGAGAAATGTGAGAGAGGAATTAGAGGAAAGAAGAAAGAAGATAAAGGGAGAAAGGTTAAAAAAGTATAGAGAGGAACGAGTGATGAGACACAGGAGAGAGGAAAGATAAGAATAGAGTAGGAGGGAGAATGTTGGGGGTGAGATGGGAGAGAGAAAGGTGGAGTAGGGAGAAAAGGGAGGAGTGAGGGAGAATTAACAAAAAAGGAAAGGGTGAAGAGAAAAATAGGTGAGGTGGAAAGAGATAGAAAAGACATGAGAGAAGAGAGGATGGAGAGAGAGACATGAACATTGAAAGCTCTCTGGACAGAGGAACCAGCTCCTTTCATGATGCTACAAAAACAAGGAGTTCTGTTTTAGGTCGTTTGAGAAAAAACATCAGAGGATTGTTGGGTTATATTTATTTATTTATTTGATAGGGCCGGTGTATATCAATGAACACATTACAGTGTAAATATGCTAGATTATAGCAAAGATGCTAATTTCTCAGGTATCTTGTTTTATTGTTCAGAAAAATGATTCGGTGAAGCGGCGTGCTATGAAGGACGTTTATGTAACAATTTCACTACGGGGACAGTAAAGTCTACCTTAACTTAATCCTAATGCAGAAGACAATGTGAGGCACTATTAAGGATTAGTTATTGATCCATGTGTTTTGTGTCTGGAGGCAATATATCGAAATGTTGTTTCAAATTACTTTCAAATTAGAGTATATGTTGATATTTCTGCTCTTTTATGATTAATTGTACATGTCTCGTTTGCCCGGACTCAGGAGACAAACTTGACACAAAAAGTGTCAATCAAACAAGTAGAGATATGGTATTTACTTCTTATTTTCCTGGATTCCCAGACAATTCTGAAATCTGACACGGACTTCTCCCCTTTCATCCTAACTACTTGAGCATGTGAGGTAAAAGTCCACAGTAGAACCTCCTTCCTCTCCTCTGTCTCCTTCCCATGCATGGTTCGAACGGCCATTATCAGAATAATGTGTCCCAGCTGAGGTGCAGGAGATGGGCCTGGTACAGTTTCAGAGCCTCTTTGTTTCTGCAGGAGCGTCAACTTGAATCCTAACCCCAGCACTTCTTGCGTGTTTTGGTGTGTGGGTGGTTGTGGTACACCTAGGTGGTCTCATGGGTGATTTCATTTAAAAATTGTGTACGGTTCATTGCCTACAGCACTGAGCGACGGGAAAGGGCAGAGCTGGTCTATGAAATATTTAAATCCAGTACGTGCTCTGGAGGTCATTTTCCTGGTGCTGTCAGGTCACTTCACGACCCCGCTACACGAGGCAGTGTTGGAACAATGACTGAAGACACAACAAAATATATATTTTGTTTTATTTTGCAGAACTAGATTAAATTCCCTGGCTTTCCATCTGAATATGTATATTTTCAAACATTTAATTGAGATGTTTGGGCCTTATTTGAAAAAAAGCATAACAGGACCTTGTGATGTATTTTAAGAGAACCAATAAATGGATCATTTTCAGTTGTTGTACACATGTGCATTCCACATGAAATATGCTGCATAAATACTAATTAAAAGTCTAAATGGGACTTCAATCCTTATAAAGTTCTGCTTTATGTCCCATCACACACAGCAGTAGGGGCCAGTGTAGTGCTGATGCTGCCCACCAGGGAGCACTGTTGGCACATAAACCCCATGGGTTCACACATTTTTTTCTACTTTTCTCTCAGAGTGAATAAGCTGAAGCAGAGATGGTGCCTATGGTGACAGTGATATGAATATGTCTGCTGCAGCTGTGAGCTCATGCGGAGGCCTGGGTGAATAGATTGGACCTCTTAAACATGGTAAATCCATGGTCTGTTGTCACATAAAATGATGGATTTGAGCTCTTCACAGCCTGGCACTCTTGCATGTAAAAAAACCCACACCAGATATCTTTGTATGACATCTATATCTGTCAATCTATCTGATACCTTGAGGACACCTTGATGACAAATGGGCTACTGAAACAAGACGGAAATGGACAAGATGTGAGATGGCCGAGTGAAAATCCTGTAGGACTTACAGATATAGACTGACAGAATTGCGGTCTCATCCATTTACTAAGCTCGGGTCCTCTACTAGGGGCTTTGGAACTTTTGGGATCTGCTCAGTATCTTCCAGGCATCTGCTACTCCAGTTTTGGGGGTCACTGCCCTGAGTGGTGGCGATCGGGGCACGAGGGGCACTCACTTTGGCCTTCACCTTCCAGGCCTTCTCCAGCTCTTCTATGAGCCTTTGGTATCTTGTGTTTCTTGTGTTCCTTTCTCCTGATGTTGCCATCACTTGGTATCGCCACGTCAACCAGAACGGCCTCCCTCTGCTCTTTATCCACCACACGGTGTCTGGTTGGTTTGCCATTACCATTCTGTCAGTCTGTATCTGGAAGTCCCACAAGATCTTCGCTCGGACATCTCACATCTCCATTTATGTCTTTTCCATGTGTTTATTCTTTGAAAATAACAGATTTTGAGCATTATTTATTATTTTTCTTCCACGTAAATATTATTTTGAAGTAACTGTGAGTACAGTTTTTGGCTACTTTACCATCGCTGCCAAGCAACCGTGACCCAGTACCCTACAGTTTGGACTAAGAATCAATTCTATTCTATTTAAAAGTACATAACGTTTGCTGTGGTTCAGTTGGATATACCCTTCTAAATCAGCCTCTATGTCCCTCATTAAAGTAAATGAAACACAACAGAGTTGTAAGTGCACATACCCAGTGTGTGTGTGTGTGTGTGTGTGTGTGTGTGTGTTTGTGTGTGTCTGTGTGTGTGTCTGTGTGTGTGTCTGTGTCTGTGTCTGTGTCTGTGTGTCTGTGGAAAGTCTGAAGTCATGGTTTTAATCAGGCTGTGGTCGCGCAGGCAGAGTACAGAGCTGTGGCACCACACTGTAAAGATGTGGGTCTGGAGCTGGGCCAGGCGGTGCCACCGGGGAAGGGAGAGTGAGGGGGAGAGGGAGAGGAGAGAGAGCGGGAGAGATTGGGAGTAGGAAAAGGAAGGCCTGGAAAAACCTGGCTTTAAGTCCAACATTTTTATAAACCCTCCAGTCAAAGAAATAAACTGCCTTCTATTGAAGCCATTTTATTTACAACATTCCGGTCGGCCAAGACAACACTTTTCTTATACTATATAGAGACCCAGACTTCCAATGGCCATGATTGACAGGAAGGCTAATCAATCAGAGAAACTCATGGTCTGTCCATATCACAACAAAACCTGGTCATCGACCCTTCTTTAACCGACAATGGAAAGAACCGGAGAACCTGGCTACAGTCTGGGCTCCCAAAATGTTTGGCATATTTTCCCCAGTTATTCCCAAAGCCCTAACCTTAATCAAATTAGCTGTGTCCCTCCTGTGTCCTGCAGTGTCACAGTGTCTTTCCTCTGTGTCCTGCAGCTAGACAGTGTCCCTCCTCTTTGTCCCTCCTCTGTGTCCTGCAGCGTCATAGTGGTCCTCCTCTGTGTCCTGCAGCGTCATAGTGGTCCTCCTCTGTGTCCTGCAGCGTCATAGTGGTCCTCCTCTGTGTCCTGCAGTGTCATAGTGGTCCTCCTCTGTGTCCTGCAGCGTCATAGTGGTCCTCCTCTGTGTCCTGCAGCGTCATAGTGGTCCTCCTCTGTGTCCTGCAGTGTCATAGTGGTCCTCCTCTCTGTCCTGCAGCGTCATAGTGGTCCTTCTCTCTGTCCTGCAGCATCACAGTGTCCCTCCTCTGTGTCCTGCAGCGTCATAGTGGTCCTCCTCTGTGTCCTGCAGCATCACAGTGTCCCTCCTCTGTGTCCTGCAGCGTCATAGTGGTCCTCCTCTGTGTCCTGCAGCATCACAGTGTCCCTCCTCTGTGTCCTGCAGCGTCATAGTGTCCCACCTCTGTGTCCAGCAGCGTCATAGTGTCCCTCCTCTGTGTCCTGCAGCGTCATAGTGGTCCTTCTCTCTGTCCTGCAGCATCACAGTGTCCCTCCTCTGTGTCCTGCAGCATCACAGTGTCCCACCTCTGTGTCCTGCAGCATCACAGTGTCCCTCCTCTGTGTCCTGCAGCATCACAGTGTCCCACCTCTGTGTCCTGCAGCATCACAGTGTCCCTCCTCTGTGTCCTGCAGCATCACAGTGTCCCACCTCTGTGTCCTGCAGCATCACAGTGTCCCTCCTCTGTGTCCTGCAGCATCACAGTGTCCCTCCTCTGTGTCCTGCAGCATCACAGTGTCCCACCTCTGTGTCCTGCAGCATCACAGTGTCCCACCTCTGTGTCCTGCAGCATCACAGTGTCCCACCTCTGTGTCCTGCAGCATCACAGTGTCCCTCCTCTGTGTCCTGCAGCATCACAGTGTCCCGCCTCTGTGTCCTGCAGCACAGTCAGTGGTCTGGGTGACCCAAGATAACTGTGGAGGCACAACAGGAAAGCTCTCTCACTCTGCTCAGTTGGTTTGGTTGGTGAAACAAAAGAGCCTTTTCCTTGAACTAAGTTCTCTTGAACATCTTCTGTTGCATTTGATGCCAAATGTTTCTTCTGTTCAAGACTACAGCTATTTCAGTTTGTTCATTAGTTTTGATGGACTAAATTATAAATTGGTTTTATATAATATCTGACTATGACCTTCATGTCAGTTTTCACTATATTTCCTAATTACTTTACTTTTGTTTTGTAAAAGTTATTTGCCCCCTCCCCCCACTACCTTAAGGAGGCTTAGTATGAAAAAAAAAAGACTTTGATGAGCGTTTAACCATATTATAATTGTTTCCCCTTGTCATTAAACCAGTCAGTTTTTTTTCATTCCATTCATTGCTATTTGAGTAATGTTTATTCTCTGTGGACAAGACACCATTGCTCCGTCAGTCTAGGTTTCACTGCTCCCCAGATTCCTCTCTGATAGGTGCACACACATTGGATTTGGCAATGTCGTGCAGCCGTTTTGGGTCAAGTAAAAAAGATTCCTCAGCTCACTATTGTGAACTGCTGCTTTCCAAATGACGACGTAACGTAAAGGGGCCGGAAGTAAGCTGACTTGTTTGACCAAAATAGGGTAAAAGCATGAACTGTCTTTGAGCTCTGATCCCCAGATATGCTCACAGATGTAGCGAGTAAACAAAGACTGCACAGAGGGGTGTGAGGAGTGGATGTAAATGTGTCTCAGAGCAGATTGTGCAAGTAACACGAGCCCCACTGAGCCAATCAGAGTGACACCTCCTCAGAATGTTAACACACCTGCAGCAGCCTATCTCTGCACCAGACTTATGTAGCAGTATACTTTGCATGGTTAACAACACTATGAATTTACTTTTATAATGTTAATGTTGTAGTTTTGTCTTGGTCTTTTTTGGAGTATGCATGTTCTTTTCCCCGATATTTATAACCCCAAATGTGTGCCCATGTGCTGTTCCCAGTTGGTCCTTAGTGCATCACATGCGTCTTTTAAACAGACAAGTGACTTAGAATGGAAGCAACAAACAAAATACAAATAAATAAATAATAAAACAAATTATATTATATCCCAGATAACTTTTTGTAAAATAATAAACTGTATCTTGTAAACTTTAGTGCCCTTTGACTTCAATTTCTCCCCCTGGCCACTGACTGTGATACCCGGAGCTGGGACACAGGCAGAATGACGTGAGTGTAAACGAGATGGCAGTGCGCTAGTGACCACGGGCTTCATGTTATTGATTTTTTACTGAAAATGAACGCAGATTCTTTATTTAAGGTGTCTTCTTTAAAAGAAAATGAAAATGAAAATGAACGTGCAAGTGACTAAGATTAACTTAAAGGACAAATATGCTAAATTTACTTTGCTTTTAACCATTGCTTTTTGAGCTTTTAACTAACATTGTTCTGTGTTCTGTGTCCCAGATTGATTTGTGGCCGTGTGAGGTACCGCAGCCTCTTGGGTCCAGCCTTTTTCTATAATTACACAAATTAATTGCAGATAATACTTAATCATTATTGGTAAATAAATAAAATAGAAAGAGATGTTCTTTTTACGTGTTTCTAAAATCACCGAAATGCGAGCCACGTGAACGAGTCGGATGATACAAAGAGAAGCACGTGGACATGGCTAGCTGTAAGTTGTATTTTATTTCATTTCAAACACTTTCACATTTGATCTAATATGAAGAATACCATTAAAATCACACAAGCTAACGTTAACACAAAAACTTGTAAGCTGTGTGATCGATCCCATCGCTCAAAGCACCTAAAGCAAAGATGGCAGCTTCTGTATCAGGAAGTAATGTGGAAGTAAACAACTTTTTTGGCATCATGCGCCAATGAGCACACGCCATAGGGATGAATAGTGCGCCATTTTGAGTTCATCTTCCAGTTTTAATTATAGTTCTATGCTCCCCGACAAGGCAACAAGGCAGAACACGGCTAGCATTAACAAGCAGTATTCATATTACATTTAAGTAGTTCCTTCTGAGGCCAGTAGAGGGATTGAAAGCTAAGTTGCCCTGGCATCGTATAATTATATTGTTTTTTGTAAAAACATTTTATTTAGGTAAATATAGAACATTAGAACATGTTTCCAGGCCAGTTGTGCATGCATTATTTGCTGATTGAATCAATCTACGTTTCAAAACACGTTCTAATTTTATTATCTTAAACCCATAGATCACAAATATTCAAAAAGTATTTTCTTTACAGGGCTGACCCTGTCACTTGAAAACAACATTCAATGACACAAAGTTAATATGCCTTCTACACATAATAATTACTCTGCAATGGATTACTAGTATACAGTGATCCCTTGTTTATCGCGGGAGTTGTGTTCCAAAAATAACACGCGAAAAGTGAAATCCGTGAAGTAGTCAGCTTTATTTTTTATTAGTTTACAATGCAACACTGAACTATGGAATGAAACCAAAAATCAAAACCTGTTTTAAAGCCCAAAATTTGTTTAAAACAATAATTTTAATATAGTAATACAAGGTTATAAACATTGTCACTGGTGTATTTCACAGTCTGTGCCTCTTGGTCCTGACTCCGCTCCCCTGTAGCCTCTGTTTCTACTGAAGGCGCAGGAGAAGAACATTGTTGTGGGGAGTTGTTGGCGCTCTTTCTTTTTCTGAGCAAGAAGATTTTTATAAACGGATATGCCATCTTCGATTATATTTGAGAACTGCAATGAACGACTCGTCAAAGGGTCCCGTTCTTGTGCGTGCGCTGAAGTTCAGTGGATGCACTGTAAAAATATCCGCACTGTAAAAAAATCTGTGAAGCAGCGAAGCCGTGAAAGATGAAACGCGATATAGCGAGGGATCACTGTACCGATAAAGAAGACCACATAAAATCATATTCAGAATTTTGTGTGACATGAAAAACCCAGAGATTTTACAGTTAAAGTTTAAGTTTACTGTTTAAGCTCACTGTCATCTAGGCCTATTGGAAGCTTTCAGTGTTGTATGTTAAATATGAGTTGCCCTTTCTATCAGTCAGTGTGTGGTGGAAGCTTTGATGGACTCCAGTCTCCACTTCAACAGTCAGTGTCCAGTGGTGGAGTGACAAATGAGAAAACAGAAATGTGGGTATAAAATACAGACCATCACATGAACTGTGTAAATGCATATTAACAAAGCTTAGATAAAACAAAAGCATTGATCATTTTCAGGTTGAGTGAGTGGCATGACGTGAGTGGCATATCATTTAATATGAACGAGATAAGAAGCTTCTTTTAACTACTTTCTTGCCGACAAATTGCACAATTTCAAGTGAAAAACACTGGCTAAAATGGACTTACTACTTTTTACCCATTTCAGTCAGTCCAGTTCCCTTGTTGTCTTGCTTGTTGCACCAGAGTCTCAACATTGAAATATCTATACCTGAAATTCCCATTATATTGTTGTTCTACTATTACGGCTCTGATTGGCTCTGCTGCCGCAGCACAAAGGAAGTGGGGTTTTCCGATTGGGACCATGACCACTTTATCTCAAAATTGATGAACAGTGGGAATGGCTGGCTGGGCATTTGTTAAGCCTGCACTGAGACCTTTGTTTGGGTTATGCTATTAATACTATTGCATTTTAACTGTTCAATGTGCTTAAATTGCTATTGGGAAATGAATAAGGTTATAAGGTTAAGTTATAATGACTGATCCTCAGCAAATAGTGTTGACACCCTCAACAGCAAGACAAAGATCATATATTGGTACTGGGTGAAAGAAAATATGTGATAGCAAACGAAATAAGTGTTCTTAGACATCCAGATGGTTGTCTTGTTAAGATTTTGTTGTAGTTTTAAGTTTTTGTTCTAGGCAGTTGTATTCTATTGCACACTGGGTGCATATTGGTATTCATTGCTGTGTGAGTAGAGTGCTCTGGAGCGCTCTGCCCTCTCACCTCCACAGTGTGCCTCTGCTCCACTGACTCCAGCCCTGTCATTTGTGTCCTCACAGAAGCAGCTCACACCTCAGACCCACTCCGCTGTTCCCAGAGCTGTTACAAACACTATCCAAAGGGCATCTTCGTTAGCAGTAAGGTTGTTGGCTCATGTTTTGAGCAGTATTGTCACCATGTTAAAATTTAAAACTCGATTTTGAAGAAAAAGGCTTGATTCACAACACTTTATAGGGATGTAATTATACTCAAATCTCCTGGTTCAATATTATCACAATACTCATCTTACAGTACAATATTTATAGCAATAAATGCAGCTATTCTACCACTTTTTTCCAGTTAGAATAGCTTAGTGTCCCTCAGATGAACCCTGACATGTTTTCATTGTGCCCATACTACACATGTTTAATGGCAGCATCACTCATTTAGTCTAAACCACCATCGTTTACCATGGTGTCAGTGCTGGGAGAGTGTGGGTGTGATGCCCCCAGGTCTGTGATCCTGAATGCGCTCGGGTTTAACATCGTGCCACTTTCTCATTAGAACAGCCTCAAATTCCTCCTCCTCCTGTTTGATCTGTGGGGTATTCCCAGTGCATTTGACTCGTATCCTGCCCCCGTGTTCTCCTAATACCATCTTCCCTTCTCTTGGGGTGAATAAAAAAGTGTTGGTTCTGGATGTCTTTGTGAAATGGCTTGTTACTGTCATGTCCTGACAGGAGCAGCCTGGAGCACAGGCACAATACACTTCCCTTTAATAAATGGCTGTGTTGTCGCAAACTCTGTACCAGCCTACACACTCTGACATATTCACACAGTTAAAGGTGATGTGGTTTTATATGTATCCAGAATCACCAGAATCACCAGTTGAGTTGTGATGGTTCATTTGTAATGTTTGGAGTAACTGCCGGCTGCTTATATTAACAACATGGTTATTGTCGTGATGATGCTAACAAAAAGATGCTTTGTAAAGGTCGGTTGCTGAGTCTTTGTCTTTCATGTTTCACAACTTAAAATAATGTTCATGTGTCATCTACGTGATGCATTTGCTCTGCATATTATTTGCAAATTAACTATGTGATAATTGCATACTCTGAAAGAGTCTGGTCAAAAATGCCCCTGTGATTTTTTTCAGCATATAATTTTTTTCAGTTCCGTCATCCCCTTGGAATCAATGTTCTCTCTAATTTTTCATGTGTCTGAGCAAACACAAAACCCCCCTGAGCAGTGCCTTGGACCATGTGAGCGACATCAGACGCACTGTGGCCACATCGGTGTCTCACTCGTTCAAAGCCTGAGATCAGAGCACTGCAGTAACACAGTTTGTATTGGGCACTTTTCACAAGACCATTAATGATAGAGTTCTCAATTTTTTTAATTTTTAGCAGGTAAGCTGGGGTGAAAAAAACAGGAAATATTGAACAAAATGATTTTGGGCTGTTTTAGATCAACAAATTCAAATTTTACAGTAATACAATTTCTGGCAATGCAATAGGCTAATGGCAGACCCTCCACACAAAAGTTCCATAGTGCACCTTTAATCATACATTATGACTGCAGGCTACTTCTGTCCAAGATTCAAATGGAGGCTTTGTTTATCATAAGAAAACTTGTGGTAGTTGTGTCTAAAGCTGTCCTGTCCTCTGCTCCTCTCTGTGTTTTATAGTACAGTATAAAACACTCACAGTAAGCAGTTATAATTTAGTTTAGGTTGAATTCATAATAATACAATATATAACATCACAATGTCAAATTGTGTTCAAACCAGGGTCATGGTGTTTTTCCCCTCCAAAGCTTTCACAGTTTTCTGATGCATTTTAACATAAAGACTGACTCCATCCAGCAACACTTCTGTGTAATATTCATTTAAGTCTGTAATCTACTTACATTTCCTCTGGAAGCCTCTGGACAAAGCGACCTGTCTGTCATGTTTAGATCACAAGACTATGTTTTAAATGAAGCCTAATGAAAATGTAGTTAACTTTTGACAAAGGATGTAAACCATTAGACTTTACTGTAGCTCTGAGACACAACAGCCTAAATAAACTCCATCAGAGGCCATTATTTTTCATTCTTTCAATTTTCTCTTGGGATTATTCTGGGAGCATAAAGTACATAACACCTCGTTACATTTGCACGCGGCATATTTCCATATCAATACATGTGAAAAGTGCATGAAGCGCTAAACTTTGTAGATGCGCTGTGGCGTTTGCTCTGATTGGTTCATGGTTCTTCGTCACTTGTGCTGAAAACAGAGGAGTCTGTGCCTGTGCTGCACTGCTCACGACCCGTAAAGACGCACGGAGACAAGTTAGATCCAAAATGAATGAGCTCAAATCAAGTTTGTTAACGTGAGTGCTAAGAGTTTGGGGTTGGGTCGATTAACTCTCCAAAAGTGCACAGCCTGACCCTGGATTAAGTT
>CM033636.1:13278193-13393193 GCA_019453435.1 Rhinogobius similis | reverse complement strand
CCTCGATCTGGGTCCCTTGCAAGACAGAAGAGTGTTTATCCTATTGAGCTAAAGCTTTATGATCAGTTTAGTATCACTTGACTGCTCAGTGCAGTGCCTCTACAAACTAGCTCCCTGTGATTAAATGTTTTCTGTATTTTACATTTTTACATATATGTATATTAGGGCTGTCAAAGTTAACGCGTTAACTCATGCGATTTATCATAGAAAATTGATGTGAATTAATCACACGGGTTGATTTGACAAAACACACTCTTTTAGATCACGCAGGAGGCTTTACCTGAGCGAAGGAGGAAGGTACAGGGGAAGTGCTGTAGTCACGCAGTTCATTTTAGACATATAATCCATAAATCCTCTCGTTGACGAGTGCAGAAATCTCAGGGCCTGATGTTTACGAGCGGGAGCAGCTGAGAGCGGTTCGGCTTTGTCCCGCGCCGCAGAACAAACCAAACATGTGGTGGAGATCACGTGTCGAGCTGCGTGTACCACGTGATGAAAACTAAGTCTATGCTTTGGAATTCTTGCGGCCACCGCTTTTCCATCATCAGCAGTCTGAGCTACAGGTGATGTGTCCAAGGCAAGGAACAGTATGCCCTGCACATGGGCAAAACAAAAAGGTAGGAAATAGATATTAATTAACTACACATCTGTGTGGCCATAAGCTTCAACTTTACAAATGAAGTGGAAAAGCTGGACCTCTGTAATCTGAACACAAACAGAACTGATGACTGCTTTGTTATAACCCATTGACCCCTCTCACAGCTGTCAAGGCACAATGAGGAACTGTGCAGGAGGGATAATGGACAGTGTCTGTGCCCAGGCCCCTGTCCAGTCAGGCCCGTCTGCAGTCCACTCAAACACAGTTGGGCTGCGTTAGAGGACAGGCGTGCACTGACTGTGTCTCTGCAAAGCTCTGAGCCACTGTTGTGAGAGCTGACCCCAGACCAGTTAACCTCGACCCTCCTCTCTCCTTCCTCTCTAGTACTGTAGCAAAGGCGGGGGACACTTAACCAGGCACTGGGGAGAAAGAGCCGAGTGTGCCCCAGCAGGCTGCAGGTGTGACAGAGGGTCTGAGGAGCCTCGAGGACATGCCGAGAGGTTACCATCACAGAGCCCCAGGGCGTCTATGAGTGGCAGGGGCCAAGGACGGGGGGGCGGAGGGCGTGGGGGTCGAAGCAGGTGCCCGTGCTGACAGTAGCCCTTCACAACTAAGCACTCTCTCTTCAGTAGTCTTTAGTTCTTTGGAGGGTAATTGTCGTTGATTGGACAGAGAGCTCAGGGAATCCCCTCTGACTCACACAGAAATGGATCACTCAGTTAGGGTCAGAGGTTGAGCCACTACACACTTCCTGCTGCCTGGGTGCACAATGAGCTAAACTCACATGTGTCTGCCATGTGGAGAACAAGATCCAAGCTACTCCAAGTTACTAATTCTACCCGTGCATTTTTGTGTATTGGGTCACCCCAAATTGAATTTCTGTTTTTGTGATTTTTTTTAGCGGCCCTCCCTTTCTGACTTCTTGTGTACATTCACTTTGGCACAATTTGTTTCATTAGTTGATTTTACGGTTACATACACTTTTTGATGTTACTAATTTTCAATGTTGTAGTAGTATGTTCCACCTAGCTACAATCTTCAACATGAAACTAAAGAAATTCCTCTGTTTTTCTTGCAGCTCTGTGTGTGTAAATGAGATGTATTCTAATGTCAGCCAGTCAGGTGCGGTGCAGTCTGAGAGCGATTACTGTGACTGTGTGTGTGTGTGTGTGTGTGTGTGTGTGTGTGTGTGTGTGTGTGTGTGTGTGTGTGTGTGTGTGTGTGTGTGTGTGTGTGTGTGTGTAGGGGTAAACTCTAACAGCTGCTCTCCTGCTTCTCATCTGAAGTTTTGTGCTGTTTGTGTTGCAGTGGAGGAGGACGAGGAGGAGGATGAGGAGATCACAGGGATGAAGCCGGGGCTGGAGACGGAGCAGCAAGACGAAGATGAAGCTAAGGAGAGCAAAGACGGTATGGACCTTGTGTGTTATGTTATGTATTTAGTTCTAAGTAAATGTAAGGGTAACACTTTATAATAACTACACTTTCAATAGACTCATCAATAAAGACTAATACATAACGAAGGGAAAATATTCTGCATTTTTATATTGTTATTAGCCTTTAGCTACCTGAAATGTTCCATCTCATGTTTTAAAACAAAAATAAAGTTTCTTATTCATTCAGTGACAGGTGTTATGAGCAAATATGAAATTACACTTACTGAGTGCATCCAGCCAGCATATGGCGCCAGCGTTGTATACGATCTAGTGAAGTTAGTGCGGAAAAGATGTTATGTTGCGGATTTGCTGCTGTCGTGTTTAGATGGCAGAAATGGTCAGAACGAGGTTAACTATGATTTAAGGACTTAAAAAGTGGAAGATTCTCAGATAAGTGACGTCGATGATCCGAAAATATGTCCCAGATAGAACGAATTCAGCAGGAAGTGTGTTTGACGCTCAGAGGGGTGAGGATTTTCTAATGAACATTCCTCAAAACAGCTTGAATGCAACTGAATGCTACTCCAGGTTTGTTTTTGATGATGGAACATTGTCAGTGCATGGTTTAAAGCTCAAAAAATGCATGCATATGTATCCATTTTTAAAATCTATTTTGTAAAATCTTGATTGAGAGAATACAAATTCAAAAGATATTTCACATTTACAAATACAGAAATATAAAAATCTATTTTGCACCTGCCTTTCTGTCCAAGGTAATGTAGAAACTTTCCCAGCTCCATTCTCATCTCCAGTCACATACCATTACCTGAACTGAAGCACTGAATCTGCATCATTGGGGGTTCACAACGACATCCTTGCTGCATGGACACTAAACGTTCTCTGGTTCTGGTGTTACCAAATCCATTTCTACTCAGATGACAGTCAGGTCTACCTTCCCGTGATTCTGAGTGACAGATTTGCCCTGGACTCCCTCTACAAGTTGCCTTAAGGACATTAAGCAGTGGTTCTCCCAGAAACTCCTTCATCATAATGAAAACAAAACGTACTACATCCTGTTCAGCCCTCACTCAGCCCATGATGACACACCCAGTTTTTACCCCTCAACGCCTTGTTTCACTCCCACAGTGAAGAATCTGGGTGACTTTGATCCTGGCCTGAGATACAACAGATAGAGCAACAAGTTTTTTCAAGCTGCACTTCCTTGGTGAAGCCCTTTCTGCCTCCAGCTGACTTTGAAAAGGTGATTCACACATTTATCAGATCGAAGATCATCTACTTCAATGCCCCCTACTCTAGACTCAACCAATCTCTCCTCCATAGACTCTAACTGGTGCAAAGCCATAGACCGTACATATCAGTGGACCATGTTAGCATGCTAGCCGCCGCGTTCCAAATAGGAAGCAGCTCTGGAGGCTCCTGGCTCCATAAAGCCGAGCTGCCATTCACTTTCTATTGGGACACTGGTGCCCTTTACTCTGTAACTGTTTCTGTCAAACTCACCATCTCGGAACTAAAACGTCTGTTTTTGACACACTCTACATGAATCGGGTGTTTTTTTTTTCGTTAGGTTGTTCATAAATCAAGTTTTTAGCAATAATAACTGACCAATCAGGTGCTTCCTTTTCCAGGGGCCGTTTTCGCTCATGTTAGCAACAGGTTTGATTGACAGCTAGCGCCGCACGTTGCCGCCGTCTCCTCTCACCGAGGGGCGGATACCGTTAGCAACCGCGCTCCTGATTAGTCCGTGTGGTTGCCACGATACGCACTCGGATTTCCAAATATGGAGTCTGGCTCCGCTTTAGCCGCTATAACTGCTAGCCACGATGGGCTTCATTTGGCTGGAGCCAAACGCTATGGGTGACGTCACAATCCCATAGTCCACTGATGTACAGTCTATGTGCAAAGCACAGCAGCTCGTTTCCTCTCCAACACTCCAAAACTTGTTCTTTTGATAGCCCTCATGTTATCTTCGGGTCATTTTAGGTTTTTCTTTGGCCATTGCCAATTGTATCAAAGTTGGTCAGCCAATTGTCGATAGCAGTAGCAGATTTTCTTGTTTATTCCGGAAGTTGCCTTATGCGCCGCCGTCTTGTTTCTGTTCTATTAGTTTACACGGAGCAGACGAGCTCAACAGAAAATAAGTTCTACATGGACTAAAAAGCCCCCTCCTTGAACCGCCACCTTAACGTGGTGGAGGGGTTTGAGTACCCGAATGATCCTGGGAGCTATGTTGTCGGGGGCTTCATGCCCCTGGTAGGGTCACCCATGGCAAACAGGTCCTGGGTGACGGGTCAGACTAAGAGCGGTTCAGAAGCCTCTTATGACGAGTGTAAAATCAAGGAAGTGTACGTCGCCCGGACTGGCGTCACCGGGGCCCCACCCTGGAGCCAGGCCTGGGGTGGGCGCTCGACGGCGAAGCGCCTGGTGGCCGGGCCTTTCCCCACGGGGCCCGGTCGGGCACAGCCCGAAGGAGCGACGTGGGGCCGCCCTCCCGTGGGCCCACCACCTGCAGGAGGATCCATAAGGGGCCGGTGCAAAGAGATCTGGGTGGCAGTCGAAGGCAGGGGCCTCGACGACCGGATCTCCGGACACAGAAACTAGCTCTGGGGACATGGAATGTCACCTCGCTGGGGGGGAAGGAGCCTGAGCTCGTGCGGGAGGTCGAGCGCTTCCGACTAGATATAGTCGGCCTCACCTCCACGCACAGCCTGGGCTCTGGAACCCGTCTCTCGAGAGGGGCTGGACGCTCCATTTCTCTGGCGCGTTGCGCGGGAGAGGCGGCGGGCTGGTGTGGGCTTGTTCATAGCCCCACAGCTCAGCCGCCAGGTGTTGGAGTTCACCCGGTGAACGAGAGGGTCGTATCCCTCCGCCTTCGGGTGGGGGACAGGTCTCTCACCGTTGTGTCGGCCTACGGGCCGAACAACGGTGCAGAGTACCCGGCCTTCTTGGAGTCTCTGGGAGGGGTACTGGACAGTGCACCACCCGGGACTCCGTTGTTCTACTGGGGGACTTCAACGCCCATGTGGGCAACGACAGTGACACCTGGAGAGGGGTAATCGGGAGGAACGGCCTCCTGATCTGAACCCGAGTGGTGTTCAGTTATTGGACTTCTGTGCTAGTCACAGCTTGTCCATAACGAACACCATGTTCAAGCACAAGGGTGTCCATCAGTGCACGTGGCACCAGGACACCCTAGGCCGGAGGTCGATGATCGACTTTGTTGTCGTGTCACTGATCTTCGGCCGCGTGTCTTGGACACTCGGGTGAAGAGAGGGGCGGAGCTGTCAACTGATCACCACCTGGTGGTGAGTTGGATCCGCTGGCGGGGGAGGAAGCCAGAACGACTTGGTAGGCCCAAGCGCATCGTGAGGGTCTGCTGGGAACGTCTGGCAGAGCCCTCTGTCAGCAGGGTTTTCAACTCACACCTCCGGGAGAACTTCTCCCAGATCCCGGGGGAGGCTGGAGACATTGAGTCCGAGTGGACCATGTTCTCCACCTCCATTGTCGATGCTTGACAGCTCGTAGCTGTGGTCGCAAGGTCTCTGGTGCCTGTCGCGCGGCAATCCCGAACCCGGTGGTGGACACCGGAAGTAAGGGATGCCGCCAGGCTGAAGAAGGAGGCCTACCGGGCCTTGCTGGCTTGTGGGACTCCTGAAGCAGCTGACAGGTACCGGCAGGCCAAGCGTGCTGCAGCCCGTGCTGTCGCAGAGGCAAAAACTCGGGATTGGGAGGAGTTCGGGGAGGCCATGGAGGAGGACTATCGGTTGGCCTCAAAGAAATTCTGGCAAACCGTCCGACGCCTCAGGAGGGGGAAACAGTGCTTCACCAACACCGTTTACGGTGCGGGTGGAGAACTGTTGACCTCGACTGGGGATGTGGTTGGACGGTGGAAGGAATACTTTGAGGATCTCCTCAATCCCACTGTCACGCCTTCCGAGGAGGAAGCAGAGGCTGAGATCGTGGAGGCGGACTCATCCATCACCCTGGCTGAAGTCACTGAGGTTGTTGGCAAGCTCCTTGGTGGCAAGGCTTCTCGGGTGGATGAGATCCGCCCTGAGTATCTTAAGTCTCTGGATGTTGTGGGACTGTCTTGGCTGACACGTCTCTGCAACATCGTGGCGGTCGGGACGGTGCCTCTGGACTGGCAGACCGGGTGGTGGTCCCTCTGTATAAGAAGGGGGACCGGAGGGTGTGTTCCAACCACAGGGGTATCACACTCCTCAGCCTCCCCGGTAAGGTCTATTCCAGGGTACTGGAGAGGAGAATCCGACCGATAGTCGAACCTCGGATTCAGGAGGAGCAGTGTGGTTTTCGTCCCGGTCGTGGAACACTGGACCAGCTCTATACTCTCCATCGGGTGCTCGAGGGTTCATGGGAGTTTGCCCAACCAGTCCACATGTGCTTTGTGGACCTGGAGAAGGCATTCGACCGTGTGCCCCGGGGCGCCTTTGTGGGGAGTGCTCCGGGAGTATGGGGTCCGGGGCCCTTTGTTAAGGGCTGTCCGGTCCCTGTATGACCGGAGCAGGAGCTGTGTTCGCATTGCCGGCAGTAAGTCAGACCTGTTCCCGGTGCATGTTGGACTCCGCCAGGGCTGCCCTTTATCACCGGTTCTGTTCATAGTTTTTATGGACAGAATTTCTAGGCGCAGCCAGGGCGTGGAGGGTGTCTGGTTTGGGAACCACAGGATCTCATCTCTGCTGTTTGCGGACGATGTCGCCCTGATGGCTTCCTCAGACCAGGACCTGCAGCATGCACTGGGACGGTTTGCAGCCGAAAGTGTGAAGCGGCTGGGATGAGGATCAGCACCTCCAAATCCGAGGCCATGGTTCTCGACCGAAAAAGGTGGCTAGCCCTCTCCGGGTGGGTGGAGAGTCCTTGCCTCAAGTGGAGGAGTTCAAGTATCTCGGGGTCTTGTTCACGAGTGAGGGAAGGATGGAGCGTGAGATTGACAGGCGGATCGGTGCAGCGTCTGCAGTGATGCGGGCGCTGTATCGGACCGTTGTGGTGAAGAGAGAGCTGAGTCGAAGACGAAGCTCTCGATTTACCGTCAATCTACGTTCCTACCCTCACCTATGGTCATGAGCTCTGGGTAATGACCGAAAGGACGAGATCGCGGATACAAGCGGTCGAAATGAGCTTCCTCCGCCGGGTGGCTGGGCGCTCCCTTAGAGATAGGGTGAGGAGCTCAGTCACACGGGAGGAGCTCGGAGTAGAGCCGCTGCTCCTCCACGTCGAGAGGAGCCAGCTGAGGTGGCTCGGGCATCTGTTCCGATGCCTCCTGGACGCCTCCTCGGGAGGTGTTCTGGGCATGTCCCACCGGAGGCGGCCCCGGGGTAGACCCAGGACACGCTGGAGGGACTATGTCTCTCGGCTGGCCTGGGAACGCCTCGGGATCCCCCCGGAGGAGCTGGAGGAAGTGTCTGGGGTGAAGGAAGTCTGGGAGTCCCTGCTCAGGCTGCTGCCCCCGCGACCCGGCCCCGGATAAGCGGAAGAAGATGGATGGATGGATGGATGGATGGACTAAAAAGCTGTTTTCAGACTGACCAGGAAATCTGTGCGTTGTTGACTTGTTGTTCATTAAACATTTTACACAAATCAACCTACTTTATGTAACATTTTAATGGCGAGACTTTTCCCTCGTTCGTCATTAGCTTTAACGGAGTTCTCGTCAAACGGAAGTGCGTTTACAAACGGAAGTGCAAAAAACTGCAAAAGTGGGCGGGGCAGAATAGATAGAACAATCAACTAACAACCAACCTGTTAAATGCATCACACCATGGCATCTATTTTTTCAACCTGCTAAAAACTGCGCACTGAAATGCAAAGCTATTGGTGACTGATCTAGTCTGAAAAAGTTCTTGAAAATACTAAACTAAACATAGGCATTTTAACACATTAATTCAACGAACAAAAAATCATTAAAATTAATGAGGAGTTTGCATCTGGATAAACAAATGATGAAGGGAAAAGAGTATTTTACAGGATTTACAAAGCTCTGGATTGACGAGCGAAATGGATTTCTGCAACCAAACCGACTGTTATATTCATGATTTGTTAAGTCTATTAAAAGTCTAGTTATTATAAAGTGTTACCCATACATTTTACTTAGACCTAGACCAACCCTGAGATTAATTAAGCTATTTCTGCACTGATTTGTGTTTTCATTTGGGGAATGATACACCACTGATTCATAATGATTCAAAATCTTTATAAAGTTTGTGTATTGGTGATTCCTTTAAAAAATCTAATTATTCTGCTGCGATCCCATCATTGTCAGTGTCAGTAAACATTATAAGTACAGGGATTTAGAATAAAGTATATTTCTCACAAACATCTCCTTGGACATTTTTTATTAGATTTGAAGGTGGGAAGTCTTTCATATGTCCAGTTTTTGCATATTTAGGGCGCAATCTATGCCAGCTATACTCTTTTGTAATTGTAATTTACAGCTTAATTTAATGAAGGCTAGTAGGCTATGCAAAAATACCAGCTGGTTAAATACACTAGTTAGTGTTTTTTGGCTTGTGTTAGTATCAAGCCCAGGATGTAGTTTCTATGTAGCTTGGATTTGTGTGAATATTTAGTCAACTGCTGCTCTCTAACTCACATGGCAGTTGGTCAGTCCGTGTGACATGCCTCAGTATCAGATAGGAGCGATGAGGGGCAGGGAGGGTCAGGGTGTGGGGGACTGTGGCATGTACAGGTCAGCCCTCATTAAATCCTCTTCATCTGAACTTCAAAGCCCATTGCAACAATACCATAAGGTCCATAAATACAACACAATGCACAATGTCCAGAGTGTGGTGCACACAGAACATCTTCATTTTCAAACTTATTTTAAGGCATGTGTAAACTAAGACAGTGGTTTTATTCATCCAATCATCCATTCATTTTCATCTGCGATATGTGGGGCTAGGACTGCAGTCTAATCAGAGATTCCCTGACTTTCCTTTTCACACACTTCAGCTTGTCTGGGTGAGATCGAGACATTCTCAGGCCATAGAGAGACATATGGGGCATTTCCATCAGCCCTACTTGGCCCCTTCTCTACTCTACCCCAGTTTGGGTCAAATCCACCTGTCCTTTTTAACCAGTACATGGAGGGGCATGTCTGAACATTTCCCAGTGAGTGTTCAGGAGGAATAGAGGCCTATTGTTTGATGTTAACGCTATCCTACGCTCACCTTAAAAGCATACTGAGTATGTAACGTGTCTCTTACGTTTTGGCTAACAGTTGAAACAATAAGATACTACTAACATGTTTAAGTGCCAATGACAGGTTGAAGTACTCATTTGACTAAAATGCACTTAAGATACATATATTTCAAAGTGGACTAAAATACTACAAATTTTATCTTTGTTTAGCAATTTTTTTTAATTTTTTATTTCACTTTCTGGTTGTAAATTAACTAGTAAATTTCCAAGAATCCATCCTGTACGCTTGGCAAAACCTCTCTAATGTCACAGATTTTTTTCTTTCTTTGACAAAGAAAAATACGTGTGAACACCTTTATTTTGCTTAAAGGGTCAAAAAGTAGTTTATTTTGTGTAAATTACACATAACCTAGTGGATGTCATCGATCGTGTTTACTTCCTGTAACTTTCCACATATTTTTCCATTTTTCTCCACAAACGGCTACCTGATTGGTGTAAAACTATAATTTATACTTACAACAGGTATTAATACACCAAATAAAGTTAAAATTACAAAATGATAAAAACCTGTCATATGCGCTTGAAGGTTTTCTATTATATGTAAACAAAGGAATATATCTTTGGAGTGATTGAAGCTGAAACAAAGCATCCACAGTCATATTCATGTGCTCATACAGAGTTTTTGGTCAATTAGAACGTCTGGCCTTTGATCTGGGCTCTCCATTGGTCGGCTCCTCTGACCACTCCCAGGGACCAAAGGCCAGATCAAAGTCAGGAGAGAGGTTAGGAGAAGAGTGTGTACCTGTGGATGATACCAGGTGAGGACTGACCTTTTAACAATCCTGGTTTATTTTGCGTTATATTTTTGGTCATCATAGCGTTGTCATTTTTCATGTTAATGTCAATTTCACATGTATAAGGAACAGGTCACAGTTTCTGAAAATATATGGATTTGCCATAGCCATTTAAATAAAGCTTTAAACAATTAATGATGTGGTGGTTGTGTATGAACAAGGGCTTTCAGTCTTTTGTTGTTTAGTCGATTAATCGGTCGATGGAGTATGAGTCTGTTTAAATTGACTGATTATTTCATACAGATTAATAAGCGTTCATCTTTACAGATAGATACACTGTTGTTAGCTTTTTATGTTTTATGAAGTTTTATGCAAAGATATTAGTAACTGTGTGAATTCCTGTCATCTTGTGTTCCCGTCAGTGAACTTTGGGTCAGGTACGTGATCATATTGTAGAGAAACTTTTTCCAGTGCCATGCCGCTCCCCCTTTTAGTCAACTTTAGTCGAATTTGTACTTTAGCCAAGTACAAATTAAAGCTTTTTATTTAACAGTAAAGAGTGCCTTAAGACATAACTTAGTCTGGTTAAGGTTAGGACACTAATAAGTCAAGTCTGATTCAAGTTAGGACACAAATAAATCAGGAATTAAGTTAGAGTTGTTTGGACACTTGCAAGTTAAAAAGTTAAAGTTAGGGCGTTGTCTATAGGATTATGTTATAGTGTTGGTGTATATGCAAATCTGTCAAAGTTAGAGTTATAGAGTCGGTTTAAAGTTAAGACAGAGTTCATTTTATCTTCATTTTCAGTTATTGCTTTACGAAAGTGGACATTCATCTACAAAAATAATATGAATGCAATGATAATAATATAATAATAATGCTTTAAATAATAGCACAATACGTTTGTTGAGATTGGGAAAATATCAAAAGTTTAAGACCAGTTGAACAAACAGCAAAAGTCACATTTTGCAAGGTTCCAAGGAGAGCTTCAATAAGCAGCAAGAAATGGGAGTGAGACAAAAAAGCATTTTATTGAAAACAACAATTTAACAGCAATAGGCTGTTCTGCAGCTGATCAGAAGTTTAGGACCACACCAACCCGAAACCCCCTCAAACCAGAATTCTAATTCCCAAACTTGAACTCAGTAATGAGTAACTAATTGTTGATCACTTCAGAAATTGGTTGGGTCAGGGGAACATGCAGGATGGTCCAAAAAAGTGATATTATTCTACTGAAGAAGTCCTTGGTCCTGGGGCTTTGTGAACTGTAGCATTGTCCAGTTGAAAAACTACAGTAGTTCCACAGATGAGGGCCTCAGTCATGAGGGATGCTCTCTGCAACATCTGGACAGAGCCAGGGGCCCCTGCACCACCTGGAGCTCCATTGTTTCACTGAAGGAAAAAGTACCCAGATCATTATAGCGCCCCCTCCCTTTGCCACGTAGAAAACATCTCAGGTGGATCTCCTTGTCGTGCCAGTAACGTTTAAACCATCAGGACCATCAAGGTTACATTCTTTCTCATCAAAGAATAAAACTTTCTTCCACCTTTCAGTGTCCCATGTTTGTGTCTCTTGTAAAGTCCAAGCTGCAGTTCTGTGACGTTCAAGGAGACGAGGACTTTGAAGACTTTTGTTTTTGAAGCCCTTCAGAGTCAGATGTGTCTGATGTTGGGCTGCAGTCGGCACCAGGAACGGCCTTAATTTGGGTCAAGGATCATCCAGTGTCTTGACGGACAGCCAATCGGATCCTCCGACTCAGTGCTGGTATCATTTGTTGTGTCTTCCACTTGACTTTTTAATTCCATAACCCTCAGATCTTTTAAGAAATTCTTACTGCGTCCCACCTCAGAAGCGACCAGAAACAACCTGACCACGTTCAAACTTTTTTTTCCCTTTGCCTTCAGAATGTCATGACAGTGTGAACACCTGACAGAAAATGACACTGAATCTGCATTTTTGCACAGATTTGGGCTTAAAAGGCATGTGGTCCTAAACTTTTGATCAGCTGCAAACAGCCTTTTTCAGTTTAATTGTTGTTTTCAATAGAATGTTTACTTAAACCTGTTTTTGTCTCACTCCCATTTCCTGTTGCATATTAAAGCTCTACTTGGAACCTTACAAAATGTGATTTTTGCCATTAAGTCAACTGGTCTTAAACCTTTGATCAGGACTGTATCTCTACACTGTCCCCTGCCCCCTGTCCCCAGCAGACACAAGAACCTGACATTGTGTTACTGTGTGTCTGCGTTCGTGGGGACGATGTGTTGAACCCTGGCCTTGTGCTGTGCGGCTCCTCTGTTCTAAAGGAGGCGTGTTCATCTCCTCTTTATGGACTTTTAACTAGCGGCTGGCTTTCAAACAGAGCCATCATGTTTGGACCCCATTATCTCTCAACCCTCTGAACCCGGAGATATTATAACACGCACATGTGGCTCTGCTCCTAAGCGCTTTTGTTTTGGTTTTACCGCGTGTTAAGGTGTCCTCTGTCAAATACAAATAGCCAATCTTTCTAAACTAGCAGAATGATTCCATGTCTGGGAGATTGAAGCTAAAATTGCGTGTATATTAGAGGGATATTTTGAGAAATGCTGCTCATGGAGGGTTCAAAGGTCAGCAGATGCTCCTCACAGACTTATTACACTTGAGGAGTCCAGTTTTTATGTGAAATCCTGTTTTATTTCACACACTACTTTCTACAGCCATCAGGAAAAAGTGTTTGGATTTTTCATTTTGGTTACAGTAATGCTTCTCAAACTTTTTCTGTCACGAACCCCAAAAAAGCAATAGTTCACATCCGTGACCCCCGAACACAAAACTAGGTGACATGCAAAGTGATAAATTAGCCTTATATCTAATGTTTGATTGTATTTTGAGAATTTAGACGTAGAAAAATTACTTTAATAGGCCAACAAATAGGAATCTACATTTACCACTGCATTTGAAGGTGTCAAGCCTTGTTTAAGACTGTTGTATCAGTTTTTCCCCAGAAGTCATTTCGCAACCCCCATTGGGGTCCCGACCCCTAGTTTGAGAACCACCGGGTTACAGTAACACAATTTAAAAAAAATATGACTAAACCCAAGATATTTCGTCTAAATTGTCTTGCCAGGGGTTATATCTATATAATCTATATGATCATTTTTACAATGACTACATGATTATGTGACGGGTCAGACTAAGTGCAGTTCAGCAAACCACTATGGACAGTATAATAACAAGGACTGTGACGTCGCCCGGTATGGCGCAGCCGGGGCCCCACCCTGGAGCCAGGCCTGGGGTTGGGGCTCGTATGCGAGTGCCTGGCCCGGCCGGGCTCAGCCCGAAAGGACAACGTGGGTCCGATCTCCTGTGGGCTCACCACCCGCAGAGGTGACCGTAGGGGCTGGGTGCAAAGAGGACTGGGCCGTAGCCAAGGCCAGGTGACTCGACGATCCAGTCTGCGGACACAGCGTCTAGCTGTTGGGTCATGGAATGTCACCTCTCTGGTGGGGAAGGAGCCTGAGCTTGTGCGGGAGGTCGAGTGTTACCGACTAGATATAGTCAGCCTCACCTCCACGCACAGCTTGGCTCTGGAACCAGTCTCCTTGAGAGGGGTTGGACTCTCCCCTTCTCTGGCGTTGCTCACGAGGAGAGGCGTCGGGCTGGTGTGGGCTCATAGCCCCACAGCTCAGCCGCCACGTGTTGGAGTTCACCCCAGTGAATGAGAGGGTCGCGTCCCTCCGCCTTCAGGTGGGGGACAGGTCTCTCATTGTTGTGGCGGCCTACGGACCGAACAGCGGTACAGAGTACACGGCCTTCTTGGAGTCCCTGGGACTTCAACGCCCACGTGGGCAACGACAGTGACACCTGGAGACGGGTGATTGGGAGGAACGGCCCCCCTGATCTGGACCCGAGCGGTGTTCAGTTATTGGAGTGTCTTGGACACTCAGGTGAAGAGAGGGGCAGAGCTGTCAATTGATCACCACCTGATGGTGAGTCGGATCTGCTGGCAGGGAAGGAAGCTAGAAAGACTTGTGTATCGTGAGGTTTGTTGGAAACGTCTGGTGGAGCCCTCTATCAGCAGGGTCTTCAACTCACACCTCCGGGAGAACTTCTCCCAGATCCCGGGGGAGGTGGGAGACATTAAGTCCGAGTGGACTATGTTCTCCACCTCCATTGTCGATGCGGCGGCTCGTAGCTGTGGTCGCAAGGTCTCTGGTGCCTGTCGTGGCAGCAATCCCCGAACCCGGTGATGGACGTTGGAGGTAAGGGATGCCGTCAGGCTGAAGTAGTCTTATCAGGCCTTGCTGGCTTGTGGGACTCCCGATGCAGCTGATCTCCTCAATCCCGCTGTCACGTCTTCTGAGGAGGAAGCAGAGGCTGGGGACTTGGAGGCAGACACATCCATCACCGTCACTGAGGTTGTTGGCAAGCTCCTTGGTGGCAAGGCTCCAGGGGTGGATGAGATCCGTCTCTGGATGTTGTGGGCCTGTCTTGGCTGACACGTCTCTGCAACATCGCGTGGCGGTCTGGGACAGTACCTCTGGACTGGAAGACCGGGGTGGTGGTCCCTCTGTATAAGAAGGGGGACCGGAGGGTGTGTTCCAATCACAGGGGGATCACACTTCTCAGCCTCCCCAGTAATGTCTATTCCAGAATACTGGAGAGGAGAATCTGACCGATAATCGAACCTTGGATTCAGGAGGAGCCTGTGGTTTTCTTCCCGGTTGTGGAACACTGAACCAGCTCTATACTCTCCATCGGGTGCTCGAGGGTTCATGGGAGTTTGCCCAACCAGTCCACATGTGTTTTGTAGATCTGGAGAACGCATTCGACCGTGTGCCCGAGGCGCCTTGTGGGGAGTGCTCTGGGAGTATGGGGTCCGGGGCCCTTTGCTAAGGGCGGTCCGGTCCCTGTATGACCGGAGAAGGAGCTGTGTTCGCATTGCCGGCAGTAAGTCAGACCTGTTCCCCAGTGCATGTTGGACTCCACCAGGGCAGCCCTTTGTCACCGGTTCTGTTCATAATTTTTATGGACAGAATTTCTAGGCACAGTCAGGGCGTGGAGGGCGTCTGGTTTGGGGACCACAGGATCTCATCTCTGCTGTTTGCAGATTATGTCGTCCTCATGGCTTCTTCAAACCAGGACCTGCAGCATGCACTGGGACGGTTTGCAGCCGAGTGTGAAGCGGCTGGGATGAAAATCAGCTCCTCCAAATCCGAGGCCATGGTTCTCGACCGGAAAAAGGTGGCTTGCCCTCTGCGGGTGGGTGGAGAGTCCTTGTCTTAAGTGGAGGACTTCAAGTATCTCGGGGTCTTGTTCACGAGTGAGGGAAGGATGGAGCATGAGATTGACAGGTGGATCGGTGCAGCGTCTGCAGTGATGCGGGCGCTGTATCGGACCGTTGTGGTAAAGAAAGAGCTGAGTCGAAAGACAAAGCTCTCAATTTAGCGGTCAATCTACGTTCCTACCCTCACCTATGGTCATGAGCTCTGGGTAATGACCGAAAGGACGAGACTACGGATACAAGAGGTTGAAATGAGCTTCTTCCGCCGGGTGGCTGGGTGCTCCCTTAGTGATAAGGAGCTCAGTCACACGGGAGGAGTTCGGAGATCTATCTATCTATCTATCTATCTATCTATCTATCTATCTATCTATCTATCTATCTATCTATCTATCTATCTATCTATCTATCTATCTGTCTATTATAATATAGATTATAATATCTATATATATTTTTGGGCAAAATTATTATCTAATCCAGGGGTGCCCAGACTTTTTTCCTCAGAGGGTCTGTTCGTGGCTTCTCAGCCTGCTCCAAAACATATTTGCTACTAGGCGAGAAATAAGATATTCAGAATCTTAACCTTTTGTGGACACTTACTCCATCAAGAAGTTTAAACTGCTTTTGATTTACCTGATTCTGTGGCCGTCCACTGTCGCCATCCTGGAGCTGATTACTTAAGTAATCAGCCCCCCCCCTCCCCCCCCCCCATTGTGACAATGCTCTGGTGCCTGCCAAACCAACTTACATAATTGCACTGGCCCGACAAATATCTCCATTGCTAAGCAGTCGGGCAACATTCGCTGGGCCCGATATGTCCATAGAGGGTCTCGGCGGCGATTTGTTTACTCTGCGACCGGGACAGAGGGAGCGATCCCGAGCCTATAGACTGCTGCTCGCACCTGGTGCACACGGACTGTGTCATCAGATGCATCATCAGAACACCGACAGATCAGGACCTAAAAACTTCAGTCCTGTAGTCCTCAGACAGTGGCATACTGGGAAACCCAGAAAACATGGAGTGGATCTCAGTGTGCTACGTCCTCTGGTAAAGTGATCACACATCAATCAAAACTGAACTTTTAAACTGTCACTCACTGACTACCAAGGCATTTCTGATCCATAATCATGTTCTTGGAAAGAGAATTGACTTTTGCCTCACGGAGACCTGGCACAAAAATGAGGTGTATTATACATTAAATGAAGCCTTCATACATAGACAAGGCCCGCCACACTGAATTTGGTGTAGGCTGTTGGTTATCCACTAATCTGATTTAGATCTGTCCCCAGCCAGTCTGCCCAAATGATCTTCATTTGAATGTTTGGCTTTCACCTGTGCAATCCTCTCCTCCTCCTCTCATTAACATGTTTTAATGGAATAGACTTGATTTAGTCTCTTTTGCAACTGCAGATAGTCTTTTTAGCACTAAATTTGATCAAATATATACTCATTAGCAAATCTCAGGACCCCTTCGCGGCCACCCCTGGTCTAATGTATCTGTGGAGTATCCCGGTGTCCTGTGACTTATGTATTGTGTTTTACAATGTGTGTAGATAAGAAAATAGTCATTGTTACTTGATCAAAATCAAGACCAGTGGTGCAAGAAGTGCTATTAAAAGAGTATACTTTGTTCAACATGCATGTGTTATATACCACTTGAAAGATAAGAAATTCTAGTTTCAATGAATATCAATGATATGAGTGAAAGAAATAGTGGTGAACAGACAAAGCAATAGCACTTATAAAATTAATACAATTTTGATGTATTTGACATAAAAAATAATGCTTGATTTCAAATGGCTCTATCAAAGACGTACATCATAGTAGACCCTCCAAATTCTCTACAGTTTTTGCCCTACTGTGCCCAACTAGAGCTGTGTGAAATTTCAGAGTTTAGGGTTATTTTGTAATGTATATTATTTATTATATTGAAATGTCACTTATTATACTGTATTTGTGCTTATAATTGTGTAATAGAGCACAAATGTACCAATAGTACAACTGCAGACAAAGACCAACATTTCTTCAAACATGTCAAATAAAGTCAGCCTAAAAATTATGAAAAAGGTCCTGGTGACTTCTGCATTTCGACGAGCAGGTCGGATCACAGCTCACCCTTCTCACCTGGACAAGGACTATTTAAGCCCCTCCCCTCGGGCAGGAGGCTACGGTCCATCCGGACCAGAACCTCCCGCCACAAGAACAGTTTCTCCCTCTACACTTTATAACCCTGCCGCTTTAATAACATGTCACTTTAATAATGTAACTATCCCACTGTTTGCACTGCAAGTTTGCATTATTGTTCTGATCTTGTGTCCGTGTTTATAAATTGTATTTAGTTTTTATTCTACACATATTTTATTTTGCATACCCTTATTTTATCTTGTTTTAGCATAGTCTATACTTTTACAGTATGATACGCCTTACCGCCAAAGCAAGTTCCTAGTTTGTGAATTTTGTTCACCGACAATGGCAATAAAAGCTGATTCTGATTGACACAATGAGTTCTTGTGTGATTTTTTAAATAATCTTGAAATATGGATTTTTTGGAACAAAACTAGACCAACCAACCCATGATTGGACACCCATAGCCTGAATAAAGGCAAGAAAATAATAATTGTAATGCTTTTCTTGTTTTCATTTATTATTATTATTATTCATTCATTCATTCATTTTCTACCGCTTATTCCCGTTAGGGGTCGCGGGTGACTGGAGCCTATCCCAGTGACTTTGGGCCTTAGGCGGGGTACACCCTGGACAGTGGCCAACCCATCGCAGGGCTGACACAGAGAGACAGAGACAAGGACAGACAACCATTCACTCTCACATTCATACACTATGGACAATTTAGAGTTGTCAATTAACCTACACAGTCATGTCTTTGGACGGTGGGAGGAGCCAGAGAACCCGGAGAGAACCCACGGTAACACGGGGAGGACATGCAGACTCCACCCAGAGAGATCGTGTGATGTTAGGGTGGTTCAGAATTCGAAACCACGATGTTGGGGTGGTCTGGGATTCGAACCCACGATCTCCTTATTGAGAGGCAGAAGCTCTAGCCGCTCTGCCACCGTGCACCCATTTTATTATTATTATTATTAGTAGTAGTAGTAGTAGTAGTAGTAGTAGTAGTAGTAGTAGTAGTAGTAGTAGTAGTAGTAGTAGTAGTAGTAGTAGTAGTAGTAGTAGTAGTAGTAGTAGTAGTAGTAGTAGTTTTTTGTTCTTGAACGTGAACATGAATGTAATAAACGTTTGTTTATTACATTCATAAACAGGAAAGTACTTTTGTTCTTTGTTACTTTCTGTTGATCAGGACGCACAATCAGCTTTGCTACAGTCATGATCCTTGTCATGTGTTGTTTCCAGGCGTGGTGCCTCTCCTGAGGGAGCTCACAGAGGAGGAGAGGAAGCAGATCGTCCACTCTGCAGACTTCCAGAGCTTCTTCGACTGCTCTATCCGAGTCATGGAGAGGGCCTTGGCTGAGGACAGCCACATCTACTTCGACTACAGCGGCCGGGACCACGATAAGGAGGGGTGAGAGCACTGGGAAGCATTAAAGTGTCACTGCTTACAGAATGAAGGTCAGGGGTGCACACAATGTTGCAAACATTTTCATCGTAATAGGTTTAGGACCAGCCACCTTTTTCAATTCAGTTGTTTTTTGTAAAGCCCATAATAACATCTGCAGTTGTCTCACAGGGCTGAATAACATTGTTAATTTCATATCAGAAAATCAAACATGCCACATGGAGCTGCTTGTCCTTTAGGTCTAAGGATACGGTACATAGTGCATCTTTAAAATCCAATCTCCACGGTTTCAATGTTAACATTTAATGTAATACTTGTCTATCAAAAAGCAGCATACCACACAAGAAGCAGTTGGACAACCAGCCAGTTCCTCCTACATTCTGTTTAAATGCAGAGGGGTCTGGAATCAGATCATAAAGGGCGTGGAAAACCACGGTTGCTAATTTGTAGCACGTGTCTCTCAAATGCAGAAGACATCTCTTGTGAAGATCCTTGAAACATTCAGAAGTGCTTCACTCCTTGGTTCTGAAGAGATCTGCTCCATTTCTCAATCCTCTGTGTTGTTATGTTCCTTTTTTTCATAGTCCAAAAATAGATGAATACATGTCAAAATAATTTTGGCCTTCACACACACTGGCTCAAAACAAGGGCTAAACACAGAACTAAACCAGGACTAAACCGGGATTGAACTGAGATGTAAGTGAAGACACAGCTCCACAATTACTGGCCAAAAGTCAAATGAAAAGTCTATATTTTCTACTTTCCTCTGCATCCTATGTCACTCTTTTCTGCATCCTCTGCACCACTTGGATCTCCTTTGCATCTTCTGCTCCACCTGACCCTCTTTTCTGCTCCATTTTGCCCTATCTTCTGCATCCTCTGCTCTGACCCTCTCCCCTGCATCTTCTTCTCCATCTCTCTACAACCATAAATATCCATGATTGTCTTCCTCTGTACCATATATTCACACTCCTTCCTCAGTTGTTATGTTATAAATGTTGTTCCATACATCTCCACTCTTCAGTGTGGTGTGTTGTGCAGAGCATATGTGCAGCGTTCGTGCCTTTGAGCCTGACTCACCGTGGGCTTTAGTCACTGCCGGAGCCCTCAGCTCTTTATTTGTCCCCTCTGAGCTCACCGTCTCTGGGGCTGTGGTGGTGGAGCTTCAGCCTGTTATCTGGAACAGCACAGATGCTTCAAAGTGCTGGCTCAGGAGATCGGAATTTTAGACACACCACACAAGAACTCAAGTTTGACATGTACTGCATTTGATTATTGAACCCACTTGACCTCAGCCTAATGTTGTGTTTGCCTTTGTCCTCACTAATTCCTTATACCAGTCAATGCCAATGTTTAGTTATTAGATGAAGACAGCGTGAAGGTCTAATTTTTTTTCAGTAAGTTCTGCTTTGACACTACACCATCTGGGGAGGTAAACAAAATGTATAATAACACCTGTGTACCACAGCTTTAAGGGTCCTCATACATCACATCCTCACACCAACCATTTGCTTCACCTTATTCTGCCCCGCCAACTTTTGTCTTTTTTTGTTATGGATCTGCACTTCCAACGTAATGGGAAAAGTCTTGCTGGGTAGATATTATTTAAAGTAGATTGATTTGTGTAAAATGTTCAATGTCCACGTGTCCACAAGTCAGCAATGCACCGAATTCCTGGGGCCTGAAAACGGCCTTTTAGTCCGTGTAGAACTTATTTTCTGCTGAGCTCACCTGCCCTATGTAAACTAATACAACTGGAAAAAATGGCGGCGCCCACGACAATTTGCGGAATGATCTATAATATGTTTTCCGTATAATTCTGTATAATCCCTATCTGTATTCTGTAGAATCTGTATTCCGGAATAATCTGTATCTATTTCACCCATGTGTCCTGTCTGGTAAGCCTTCGGGCAAGAACATCTTTTTAAGATCTTTTAAAGAGAAAAGAATTGACTTTTTTTTTAGCTTTTAGCTAAAAGTTTTAGCTTAAGTTCTGATTCACGTTTGTTTTGTTTTTTTTTCTGATTCACGTTTGTTTGATGAATGCTGATTTGAAAATCCTCTCCCTCTCCAACACTGCGTTCTGAACTCTTTCGATATGTGACGATAACCTGGCTCACACCAGATTGACTCTGAGTTTAGTTTACACATTATCAATCTGGACAGGCTCTCGTCGAAAGTCTTCGAGAAAATGTGTAACGTCATGACGAACATTTGAACTCAGAAAGCGGAGCAAGCCGAGAAATTAAGAAATCCAGCTGAGAGAAAAGCACAGACTGCTCCCTCGTCCTCAAAGCACTTCTGTGTGCACATTTTCAAAAGCAAAATAGTCCGTAAATGTGTTTAAATAGGCTGTTGGCATTGCCATGTTTAGGTTTGTTCTTTTGTTTTCCGCCCAAACCACAATGCAGCGCTGTGATTTGTCCAGTGAGACACCATCCAGATGGATGGAAAGATTGTGAACTCACAATTATTGCGAGAATTCATATGGCAGGGCCAGGTTAATGTGATGTAGAGCAGTGGTCCCCAACCTTTTTATCACCGCGGACCGGTCAACACTCGACAATTTTACTGCGGCCCAGAAGGGGAGGGGGCGTTTATCATAATAAACGTGAATCCACTGTGTACCTGTTTTTTTTTTTTTTCAAAATACTCTGGGGGCTTGTCTTTTAATCCAAGGTGCTTGGTCTCTAAATGGCGAAGCAGCTTTGAAGGCTTCATCGCCTCATCAGAGCCGGTCGCCGCTTATTACGCAGAGCGGGCTCGGTGTGTGGGAATCACCTGTCGCAGCGATAGGTCCATATTTCACGTAGGATTCCTGGTATTGTCTGTTAAAAGATTTCTTTTTCTTGGAAGTCGTAGCCTCTTGTTCTGTCTCTTCTGGGCCTTTTCCCCTTCGCAAAGAAACTTTTGAAAGATGTCTGTTTCTTACTCATTTTGTTAGCTTGTGAGTTAAATTTTAGCACTCAAGTGAACGAGATGTAACCTAGAGTTTCGATCGGGCCCAAAAATTCAAGCCCGACCCGGCCGAGCCCGCGCGCGTACTGTCCGAACCCGACCCGAGTCATTTGCTGCAAGATTCTACCCGGACCCGACCCGGGCCGCTCAACTCAGCGCGACAGCAGAGCGGAAAATGTGAACCCGAATCTGGTCATTTTTCAAAACAAAAGATCGCTCAGACTCTGATAATAAATGAATCATTTGTTGTGCGGACCGGCCGGGGGTTGGGGACCACTGATGTAGATGATGCTGACATCACTTATCTGAGAATCCTTTGCTGTTTTAAGTCCTTAAATCATCACCAGACTCGCTCTGAACTTTTCTTCCGTCTAAACCCAATAACTACAACTTCGTTAGATCCACTGCAAAACATTGTGGGTGTACATTTACATGTGTCTAAGTGCCTCTACAGCCAGTAGATGGCTGTCAAAAGGGCATCTCCCAATGCAGTGATAAAGTTCTATTTTTATTTGTAAAAGCATTTACTGTTAGTTCTAAAACATGACATGTCAAACTAAAGACACTCCAGAGCAGGTTTAAATGCCAGTAACACTACAAATACTGGTAATAGTTGTCCTTTAAAACAATAATAATATATATTTTTGACACAATAATTTGCATGTAATAACTCATATGTTCATGCCTTATTGTAATAGTCAAACGCTGTTATAATAAAATCTTAACAGCGACAAACCTAAAAAATGAAATAAAGACTAATTTAGACTGAATAAAGAAAATTATGAATAAAATCAGCCTTTTTCATTTTTTTATTTAGTGGACAAATATTATGCATACTTGACTTTATTACATTTTTAACCATGTTGTAACATTGTTCCCATATCATAATCATACTTGGAGTTGAATTTGACTTCATTTATTCCTGTTTGAATATGAGATCTGAAATCTTTTGTGCTGTTTTTAAGGCCATCAATCATTGGCACTTTATAACGATAATTATAATGATCAAATTCCCTTGCATTAGCATTTATCTTTCCTTTGTAATTCTCTCTGCAACCAATAGATGGAGCTATAATTTGGAATTAACCACCACTATTTACTTAATCAAGTGAAAACATTTCCCCCAGTTAGTTACATTTTATTTGCCTTTTCTAATAGAGCTATTTGTAGTACATAACTGCACCAGAAAGTCCAACATAGTGGCTTTATCTCATAAAGACTGAGCAAACCTGAGAGACTCTGCAGTATTCATGGACTCATATTAGTCATATGTGCTTTATTTAAAGAACACATTGTGCTACAGTGACTTTTTGGAACTTTTAACCATGTTCTAACAATGTTCCGTCATCAAAAACATTCACGCTGTTTTGAGGAACGTCCATTACAAAATCCTCCCCCCTCCAAGCATAAAAACACTTCCTGCTGAACTCCCTGGTTCTGGGACGTATTTTCTGTCTTTCCAGACTGCCAAAGAACTTTAATTATTTAATAATAAATCGTGTTTTGTTTGTTTCAAAACATGAGATAGCAAATTAAAGGTACTCAAGAGCATGTTTAAAGATAATAACAATTAAAAAAAAAAAAAAATGTTTTCTTTAATGTGGTTCTCAGATGGTGACTGAAACAGACTGAAATAGACAGGATTATTTGGCTCTTCGCTCCGATGGGAAACTGTCAATCTTTTTCCTGTTCAAGCTAAGTTAACCAGCTATAGCTGTGTGTTATAACACTAGCGACTTTACACCAACTCTTTATTGTATTCACATAATATATATATATATATATATATATATATTTTTACATTATGATCAAATATTATACAACACAATAAATTCAGAGCTTGTTTCTGTTTAAATTAATGGCTAAAACAAACAAAACAAAACATTTTTTAAACAAATAAATAATAATTATGGGATTAACAGATGAAGTTCTGAAGGTCAGGCTGTCTCTCATTTCACTTTAACTATCTTCATGTCTTTTTCACAACATCTATACATCTCGTCTTTGTTGTTCTAATAAATCTTTTTTCTAGCAGCTCTAACCACAGCTTTTTTAATCGTCTATGTTTCTTCTGATCTTAAAACTATCTCCAATAACAAATGTTCACAAACCAACCTACCCTAATGTCCTTGTTGTCCTGACTCAGAGATATGTCCGGAGGCTCCAGTCTCTCCTTCAGCCGTGTGTTCTATGACGAGCACTGGTCCAAACACCGCGTCATCACCTGCCTGGACTGGTCTCCTCAGGTCAGTCCATCATAAGCATTTGTTAAGGAGACGCATCACGCAAAGGTCCCTTTTGGATTTTGATTGATGCATGAGTAATCCAGGTCGTGATGTAATGTGTTGTTGGTGGTGGGAGGGGCAGATTACGCAGATTAGCAGCCTTGCCTCTGTCAGTCTGCCCTGCAGGGCAGCCCTGCCCTACAGAAGTATCTTACAAGCACCAGGTGGAGTGAATGAATAATGCACTGTGCAGCCTCTTGTGCTGTATGAAGCAAATGCAAAAACAAACTCTAGCCACTGTTCCTGAGTTGCATCATGGTCCAGTTGGGTCCAGATGCTTTATAATGCTTTATAATAACTACACCTTAATTAACCTTAATAAAGCATAATGAACAAAGAGTTTATTAAGCATGAGGGTTAGGGTTGTGGTTAGGAATTAGGATTTGAGTATTAGTAGTTATTAAGCCTGAATCATTCTTAATAAACTAATTGTTCCCTATGAATTAAGTCTTTGTTAACGCTTTACATCGGCAAGGATAAATGTATTTATTATAAAGTGTTGAAATGAGATGTAACAAGCTCAGTGTTGTAGTTGTGTAGCACTCTCTACCGGTGTGTTCTGCGAGGGGAAAAATCACTTGGCCACTACAAAGTGTAAATTTTTACTTAATAATTATCTAATGTTCCTTATACAACTCAAACTTCAAACAAGTGAGACAGAAACTGAAAATGATAACTATGTTGCTGTCGGAGTGTAGTAGACTATATTTGAAATACTCTGTCCTTCTGTGTATGTGTAGTATAGTATATTTCAACAGATGTGTCCTTTTGTACTGTACTCGAGTAAGATCTCTGTTCTTCTCCTCTGTAGTACCCAGAGCTACTTGTGGCCTCCTACAACAACAACGAGGACGCTCCCCATGAACCGGACGGAGTGGCTCTGGTCTGGAACATCAAGTTCAAGAAGGCCACCCCAGAGTACATCTTCCACTGCCAGGTACTTTTACCACCCATCACATAATCTAGACATAATCTATTATTTGTGAAGTACTGAGGCTGCATGTGCCTCATCCTGAACAGCATGTAGTGTAAAAATCAATAATCATAACAGTTTGTCATTTATCCATCAAAGACTTTAAATGTTTTATCGACCCTCTTATTATTTACTTTGTTCGAAATGCTGATACAAGAGTATGTGAGTAGGTTAGATTAGAATCAACAGTGCAAATGACTTCAAGCCGTGGCAAAGCGCAACCGTTTAGGGTTACAACAATTAATCAACTGATTGTGACTAGTCAACTATAAAAAAAATATTATTTTAATAATTGTAATTCATATATGGACTATATCAAAATACCTTAAAATAGCAAAGACAGCTGCATTATTAAAGCTGGTGTACCTGACTTTATTGGGTGTAAATTAGTAATGTTGTGTATTCCGTCAAAGAGTATCTTGTAAAAGCAGCATTTTCTGATAAAAATGATGTCTCTGCGTGCTGTCGGAATCTAATAATAAAGTATTTTGTCTTGAAGTAAGACTGCAGTGCTCTGATTGGCTGCGCTTGGGTGGTCCTCCCCGGTTTTACTTTGCAGTCTGAAAAAAGCTGTTTTAAAGCTGTGCCCTCAATTACCATTTCAATTTTTAATTGGTTAAAAACAATCGCTGACTTGGGTAAAAATGAGGAAAAAAACTTGTCAAACTTCTAAAATAATCGTTAATGATACACCCTTTTTCTCACTATATTTTCAGGTAAATGATCAATCCTTACATTCAAGACGTATATTTTGAATTATTTTTGATCTGTAAAAGGTTTCGAGTGGAGTGTTGTTAACACAACTAATCAGTGACCAAAGCAGAGTTGTGGCTTTTCTGTGGGTGTGAGGCCTCTGGAGGACTGGGGCAGTAAATCCGTGCGGCCGACCACTTCCTGATGCGGCTGTGTCCCTCATGAGCCGGCCACACACAGGCTTTTATGAGATACATATTCTTCATATTCATCAAATGTGTTTTGATTTTCATAAGATTCACTGCTGTGGCCTCTCAGCAGGGACAGTCCACACGCTCTTCTCACTTTTAACAATTTTCTGCCTGAATTGGACAGCTGTAGTGTGAGATGGGGAGAGAAAGGGGCCAAGAAATAGAACTCTTATTGATTCATTGATTATTATCTTTATTTTAAATGATGGAACACATAATACATAATAAAACATGAAACAATAATAAACAGTTACTTACTTAATATTTCATTTTCATAGCTTTCATAAAACATGATTCTACGTGCACATCATCTGCTCCTCCTAACCTGAACACAGTCTGACACTGTTCTAACTAGAGCTGCAGGGAATCGATTAATCGCAACTAATCGGTTATACAAATAGTTGTCTACAAATTAAGTAATCAAGTAATTGTCTCCAAACAGACTCCAAAACATGTCATGAGCTGAAGGAAGAGGTTTACTCCTCAGGCAGAGCAGGAATCACACAAAAATGACATGGAAAATGTATACATTTTATGAAAATACTCTTTCATTTAAAAATATCTACCACGTCCACGTCCTCAAATGGCTTCACTTCAACTTAATCTGGGTAAAAATTGAGTGAAAAAACCTCATATTCAAGGGTCTTTTACATTGTAAGCAACAAATTGATTAATTGAAAGAATAATCATTAAGCCGCGTTCAGACTGCAGCGACCAGTTTCCATGTAATGTCCATGGTGTCGAGCGACCAAAGCCTAAGAGTGATTTTGCGCTTCATTCGCACGACCAGGGCGACTGTCGCAGAAGATAAACAAAGCTGAACTTTCCGTGGCCAACACGGCGGCCAACGTGTGTGGCAACCAATCAGAGATCACGCTTCAGTGACGTAACTACGTATTTCATTATCCGGGAAGAGGGGCGAAAACAAACCACACAGCAGCAAAAAATGGATGATAAACTCATGGTGTCTGTGGCGCCTGGAGCTCTCAATACTTTGGAGCAGTGAAATATTTGTTGTCTTTTTTCTAGTCCTGCAGCCAACATAATTGCTGCTAGTTTGTGCTTTGACAAGTTCATATGTTTATTTAGTGGCAGGAAGCAGTGGATGAACAGGGACACTACATGAGGGAGAAGAGAAAGGAGAAAGTGGGGCAGTAGCAGGTCAGCTGTGCACTGGTCGCGCTGGTGGTCGCACTGGTCGTGCTGGTCCCACTGGTCCTGGCCAAAATAATCGTTAGTTGCAGCCCTAGTTATAATATTATCAGGACATTATCACAAATTATCTACATCATTTTATCAAAGAATTTGATAAATGATGTATAATTTGCCATTTCAGTTATCATATTGAATGGTTTGAATAGGACAGAGTTCTACAAGTTGTACTTAGTGTGTTGTTAAATGTATTTAAAGATGTACCTTGAAAGGTAATTTGATTTTTAAGGTGAGGCAACCGGCAAAACTATTTTTTTTTTTGTCAGTTTGCTCTCTCAACATAAAGGCTTTCATGTGGAAACAACAAACTTGTCCAATCTGCTCCTAAAGAGGATTTATTCCTTAACTTAATCCATAGATTTCTCTGGGACGTTGTAACTTCAAAGGTTGTTTTCTTAAAATGCTTTTTTCTCCCACAAAGACATAAAGATCAGCCTGAAAGTGGCTCCTACACCAAACTTCACAGCCGTGGACTTACTAAGATTTTGACCAAACACACTGAAGAATTTGCTGATATCTAATTCTAAGTCTGATTGATTAAAGTTTTAAGTAAAACAAAAATAGGCAAAGTTTGACTTTGTAGGACAATAGTCAGTCAATCATTTACTCAAAAACTATAAGATATCCAAAATCCCTTCTGTTCTTTTGTAATTAATGTATGTACAAAATCAACCAAGAAATGTAAACTTGATTCTGAGAATTGTTCACAGAATCAGTTGTATGTCCCAAATATGTGCAATATGGTCACTTGTACACATGAAAACATTACATGATTAAAAACTTGTAATGTATTTTTTTCTTCCATTTACTGAATGTGAGTAAACTACAGTACAAGTTTCAAATGTATACTGTACCATCTTTTCCTCTTTCACCTGCACAGTCTAACCTTAAATCAGTTTTTTAAATTTTTTGCACATCGTTTCAGACCCATTTCAAGTTTACACAATCGTACCCGTACAAAAACTTTTCATTGTTGCTCTATGTTGTGGAATCTTGAAATTGAATGCTTCTTGTAAGTTATAATCACCGGTTTGTTCTGGAAACATGATATTTACATTTTTAGAAAATGAATGACAAAAGTGTTATAGTTATAGTATACCAAATTTCCATAAATGTAAGTGATTCTGGTGTTAGCGGCGCCTGCTCTCCACCTCGCCCCCTCCTGGGCTGCTGCAGCTGATGATGATGATGATGATGATGATGATGATGATGATGATGATGATGATATGTGGTGGCCTGGATATATTACTCACATGGACGACTGAGACTTTCCATAAGGTTCTTATATGAAATACATTGAATTTGATGAATATTGTGTTGTGTGGTTTTATCAGCAGACATTGAGGCATTCGGTTCCAGCTGGTAAAAGACAGCAGTTGTGAAAAGAATCAAATATGAAATGTTTCAAAATCTGTAGAAATACTACATCTTAACAGCTTTCAGTGACAGTCACAGGTCACAGGTTTGACCAAATACTGTTCGACGTCGCTCATATTCTTATGTTGAGACTGTGACAAAATCATGCTGCATTATTAAGCAGGTCCAAATGTGTTTTAAAGTTTAGTTTAGTAATAATGTGTGCTAGGGCTGCACATTATATCACAAAAGTATCGATATCGCACTATTGGCTGCTGCAATAACGATATCGCAGTGACACCAGGGTCTTCCATCTGATACAAATGTTCTTTTTTAAATAAAATTATATATTAGGTTTTCCTCAATTATACACTTTATTCATAAATATGTCTAGAAGCCTTCATTCACAATATTTCAACATTTATTTAGTAAATGTTTTAGTTTATTCTACGTGTCAATCTACAATAGAAATAATCACTGACTAGTTGACGACTAAAATAACCATTAGCTTCAGCCTTAGTCAAAAAGTGTATTTAAATATTGCAATAATATCAGTATCGCAGATCTTAATAGCCATTTCGCACATCACAATAATTTCAAATATCGTGCAGCCCTAATTTGTGCAGGCAAAGCAATGACATCTCCATGGCAACAAGTATAGCTGGCAGACCCTGGCCAGAATAGTGCACCCTTAAGTTCTGAAACATGAGCTGCCAAAGCAGAAAGGCATTCAGGAGCAGGCAGTGCATATGTTTTCATGATGTCCTCATTTTGACTTAATGTGGCGTATTAATACCTGTTGTAAATATAAATTATAGTTTTACACCAATCGAGTTGCTATTTGTGGAGAAAAGTTGAAAAATATGTTGAAAATTACAGGAAGTAAACAAATAGATGACATCACACTGGGGAGCCAAAGGTCATGCATAATTTACACAAAAGAAATGACTTTTTTAACCCTATGAACATTAATTCAACAAAATAAAGGTGTTCAAATTTTTCTTTGATGAAAAAAGGTGTGACATTAGAAGAGTTTTGGTGCACTGTCCAGGATGGTTTCTTGATAATTTCCTTGTATGATGTCGTGATTTACAACCAGGAAGTAAAATTAAAAACCTAAAAAAAAGGCTCAACTGTAAAATGTGTAAAGATTTTAGCATAATTTGAAATATATTATATTATATTATATTATATTATATATAAATATATCTTAACTGCATTTTAGTCAGATGAGTAGTCCAACCTGTCAGAGGCACTTTAAAGGCCAATAACAATACGTAATGTGTGTTCCTAAATTCTTTGAACATTCAAATATGATTTTGCTTTTCTAATTTTTGTGGCCCATCCAACATTACACCATTTTGTATACTATTTAATGTTTTATTTTCCAAATTACGTTAACTCACTTTATAAACTTAAATTTTAGATGTTACATCTTACAGTTATTTAGTTGTTTCCCCAACAACTTCCTTTTTTTTTTTTTTTTTACTTTTTGAACCATTACTTTGTCCTTTGACTTGAGTAGTATTATTTCAGAGTAACTTGAGCATATCTTTTAGCTCTGTGTGTGTGTGTTTGTGTGTGTGTCTGTGTGTGCGTGCGTGTGTGTCTGTGTGTGCGTGCGTGTGTGTGTGTGTGTGTGTGTGTGTGTTTGTGTGTGTGTCTGTGTGTGCGTGCGTGTGTGTCTGTGTGTGCGTGCGTGTGTGTGTGTGTGTGTGTGTGTGTGTGTGTGTGTGTGTCTGTGTGTGTGTGTGTGTGTGTGTGTGTGTGTGTGTGTGTGTGTGTGTGTGTGTGTGTGTGTGTGTGTGTGTGTGTGTGTGTGTGTGAGCGTGTGTGTGTGTGTGTGCGTGTGTGCGTGTGTGTGTGTCATCTGGCTCCATGGGCCCCTGGTGTCCTGGATCGGGAGCTTCTTAATGTGTGAGCACGTTCTGCCGTTTAACCTCCACACCCCTGAGCCACCCCAGAGCCCTCACATACAAGCCCCCCACCCCGCCCAAACATCACCCCTTCACCCCACCCACCCACCACCCCCACCCCTCCTCCCTCTCCTCAAACCCCAAACCACAAGCTGTTCCCTTCCTCATGCTCCTGTCTCCTCTGCTCCATCCAGCTCTGAGCCACACGTGCTTTCACTTAGCATCAAGCATCACATATTCACAACGGATTTACTGGTATTTACAACTGAAATAGATAGCTCACTATGTAACTTTTCTGCTGGAGGGTCCGAGACCTGTTAGTTTCCATGAAGTTACTGCTGACAAGAGACAAGCACGCCACTAGGTAGAGTTACTGGTCACATCTGTGGAAATGTGAGGATTGTCTGGTAGAGACAATAGCAATAGCAACAATAGAGTAATAGCCATCAGGACAAAAGACTTCTCAGTGTCCCGCATCACAGTGTCCCTCCTCAGTGTCCTGCATCAGTGTATCCCTCCTAAGTGTTCTGCATCACAGTGTCCTGCATCAGTGTGTCCCTCCTAAGTGTCCTGCATCACAGTGTCCCTCCTCTGTGTCCTGCAGCGTCACAGTTTCCCTCCTCTGTCTCCTACATCAGTGTCCTCCTGCATCACAGTGTCCCTCCTCTGTGTCCTGCATCAGTGTGTCCCTCCTAAGTGTCCTGCATCAGTGTGTCCCTCCTCTGTGTCCTGCATCACAGTGTCCCTCCTCTGTGTCCTGCATCACAGTGTCCCTCCTCTGTGTCCTGCATCACAGTGTCCCTCCTCTGTGTCCTGCATCACAGTGTCCCTCCTCTGTGTCCGGCATCACAGTGTCCCTCCTCTGTGTCCCGCATCACAGTTTCCCTCGGTGTCCTGCAGCGTCACAGTTTCCCTCCTCTGTGTCCTGCAGCGTCACAGTGTCACAAATTAACTTCATAAGGTAAAATGTAAACTGAAAGTAGTTTCTCCGTTGTTGCTTGTTTGCTAATGGCAAGGAAAGATTTACTATGATTGCTAAAATTCAGAATGCTTTGATGTCATCGGCATGACCTCTATAGTACAGCTTTGATAGCACCGACTCCTGTATTATTTAACCTACAGATCAATCACTTTATTTTTGGAGGTGAAAATTCATAAAAACATAATTCCTTAGGAAATGTCTTCAAAGAGACAACAAGTTGTTTCCCCCATTAAAACAACAGAAGGTTTTCACGCCAGACCATGCCCCTGATATGACGCTTTACTGATTCTATCTATACCATACCCCCTTTTAGTTGTTTTTAGCTTCTTGAGTCAAACTCAGGAGCTGTAACCAACTTCTAAAGCCAGAGCTGCTTTCGGACAATGCAGTCACACTTCATAGGCAGAATCAAGGATATTGCCCAAGGACACAAGCACAGGTTCTAACCGATCATTCTATAACTGAGCTACATGCGGAAACAATTAATCGTATTAGTAACTTTATTGATTTTTGGAAAAAATTGTTTGTCAAGTCAGATTTCATAATTTAATAATCACTGACTTGTGAACTATTCACAGATTCTAAAACATGCCATGAACGGACAGACAAGGCCGTTATTTCATCAAAATGATGAAAATGTATTCTTTGGTTGGAAATATACTCCATCAGGATGTCCTCAAGTTCCATCTCTTAATCTTCATGTGGCTCACATCAAGTAAAGAATCTTTTCCTGTCTTAAAGGAGACGAGAGTCGGCCATCAGTAAGGTCTAGCAGAGTGAGACTGTAAAGTGGAAATCTGTGCCACAGTTTTCCACCAGCCCTTATAGATCGATATTGTGATATAAGATGTCCAAAATATAAAATTATCATCCACAGGTGTCATTATAACTGCATTCACCTCACTGTATACCGCCCCGCCCACTTTTGCCTCTCTTAGTTAAGGATCTACACTTCCATTGTATTGGCACTTAAGGTCAAGCAGGAACTTGGTTCATGCTATTGGCGAACAAGGGAAAAGTCTCACAGCTAAAATAATATACAAAGTACGGCTTTTATAGTCCTTGTAGACCTTATTTACTGTCGACATCTGCAGCCCCATGTAAACTAAACAACCAGAAGGAGGATTAGAACAATTGGCGACGCCCACAAAACATCCAAAATAAGGTGAATAGAAAAACAAAAGCATAATAGTGTATTCTTCTTTAAAAATCAATAGATAAAAAAGGCTGGATTGACTGATTTGCATAATATTCTTTTCTTGCAGCCATTGAGCTCTGGCTGCCCTATGACTAAACTGCATATACCTCTGCAAAGTACCCCCTCTCTGTGTATTTAGTTCTGATGTAGTATTTTTCCAGGTGCTGTGAGCGTGCCTGCTCTCATCACCTCCCCCCCTCGGCGTCCCCATCTCAGCGCAGCCCGTAACCCCACACGGCACTCTTAAGTGGGAAAGTCAACCACATTAAAGACCCTCCCCCCTCCCAAAAGCATGCCCCTCTCCAGCCTCCAAAGCACCGCAGCTACTGTCACATGCCCTCACCCCCTCACACACAGAACGGGAGAAACAGGGAGGGAGGGCGTACAGCACAGAGATGTGGAGGTTATTGGATTATGAATGGAAGCCAGTTTTCAGACATTCATGAAATAGTAGGGTTTTAATTTATTGAAAAAAAATCACATACAATATAATCTTCATAATCTACATAATTTAAAATGTATTTTTTTCAGGAACTTTGACAAGTTTTTAAGAGTTCGAATGGTCCCTTTTACGTCATAGTTGCAAACTGATTTGGCTGATTTTTTTTTTTTTTAAAGCTGGATGCCCTCCCTGTCACAACCTTTACTCTAACTGAGTTTAAGTAACATATAAGGAAACAGTTAACCTATAATATTGTTGACTGGAAAAATCCAGACTCACCGCTGTAACAACGGATGAGTCTTGTCGGCATTTGAGTCAATTCAGTTTCTACGGTAGAGCAAACCCGAGCAAACAGGAAGCGGAGTAAACCAATCAGAGAAGAGCGAATGTGACGTTAGCAAAACGACACACGAGCCTACAGTGAAAAGTAAATAAACGGCACGGGACAAGCACGGAGAGATAATTCAACATGGCTAGTGCTAGAGAGAGCGATGTCAATGACTTGTGTCGTTGTTGCAGGAAGAATTTGAGAATATGTGGTGTTATAGCCAACCCTGCTACTTCTGTCGTACTAGAGTGACACCATTTGGGTCACTGAAATAAACAATCTGATTGCTCGGTATGTTTTGGAGTTGACTGGAGACTCGGCAGGGAGAAGGGCGACCAGACTGATCATGTATGTATGTATGTATGTATGATCATGTATAAATAATACATAGATATATCATTCTGGACTTTCCAGGCAAATAATATTGAGCTGTTCCAACAACTTTATCTTTAACTTTATTCAACTTTATTGGTCAACTTTTTTTCTATAGCACATTTTACAAACAGTTTCAAAGGTGCTGCACAACAACACACAGTTAAGTTATTCAGTAAATAAACCATAAGACTGAATAATAATAATAAAAAAAGTTAATTAGAATCAGAATTTAAAAAGTAGTAACATATTTTTTTAAACTAACCCAAATTCTGGTAATATCTGACTAATAGAAAGTCACGTGTGGTTTTACTCCAGGTATTATTATAAGTTCTAAACTATGAGATATCAAAGATACTCAAGAACATGTTCAAAAGCAAGAAGAACACAAAAAATGCAAAGTAATACAAATAGAATTTAGAGTGATTTCTGCATGTTTCAGCCTTAAGATGTCATTGCTCTAACGCTATCTTTTCCCCAACCTCCAGACTAGCCCCACCAGTGATCCTAGTGATAAAAGTGAGACTGTATTAGAGATATATGCTTTGTCTGCTCAAAGACTTCTGAGGCCTGGTGCATAACATGTCAGCCTTTAGCTCCGTATTTAAAAAACAAACAAAAAAAACAATGGCATGTTAGCCTAGCCGGGAGCAGTCAGAGAGTCCTCGGGATTGGGCAGGAGTAGGATTTAAAAGTCAATCCTATGGAGGTCTCTACTCCAGACCTGCCCACTGCTCTGTAGTTAATTCATTCATTCCTTCATTAATCTGTGATACATGTAGGATTCAGCAGGGTCACATATTTGGCACAAATGGAGAGAAAAAAATCCAAATCTTGTGAGCTACAGCTCTCTGTAGACGGTGCTGTCAGCATGGTCCATTTAAATCAATATTGTGATTTAAAATGAACAACACATAAAATGATGCATACATGTCATCTATATGTCTTCTTTAACAATTAGAGAAATTCTATAAGTCAAGCGTCTGAAATCTCCTGTGCATTGTGCTTTTCTGTGGTGACCTTAGCATGAATCAGAATGTGATCTGGAGTCGTCCATGTGTAGTAAGAGTGACAGAGGCAGAGTTTCAACACCAAACTATCTGTGAAAGAAGTGAGTGCCAAACCCTGAACGTGAGCCAGACCTCAGGCTTGGCCCGAGCCTGAAGAAGCCCAGCCAGATACCGCAGAGGGAGAAAGGGAGAGGGGGAGACAGACAGAGCGAGAGAGAGAGACCAATGCGTCAGAAGAACCAAGACAACTGTCTTATTAGAAGAAATTCACAAGTGAACAAGAGAGATAGAGCGAGAGAGAGGCCAACACATCAGAAGAACCAGAAGAACCAAGAGATAGATAGAGATAGAGAGATAATGTCGCAGGCGAAACTAAGAGAGCGAAAGAGAGCTTGTTGCATCAAAAGACAGCGATAGTAAACAGGCATGAGGAAAACAGGAGAGGGAGACATCCTGGCACTGTCCGGAGAACTAGGAGAGAGAAAATAGAGAGAGAAACCCCATCAGCATGGGACTGTCCAAATTCATAAATTCATAATTGTGATTTGAGTCATTGCTATATTAAATTACAAAAATGTCTGGAGCAGAGCCACTGGTCTGATCTACAGTACGGCTTTGAAAACAAATAAACATCACTAATACATTCAGTGAGGTCTAAATCGTAAAGTCTATGTGGACCTCCGTCCAGGGCATCCAGTGTTTTTGCGTCGCGTCCGAGGCGGTGCAAATCCCGCGTTTTGGGTGTCCGAGGTCAGCACGTTTTCATGTACGACGCCTTGGAAGCGCGACCGAAGTGTCCAAAGCGTACAGGGCATCCAAAGTTGAACAGAGCTGAACTTCTGGGGGCCGACACAGCACGGTAACCAATCAGAGATTACGCAGTGACTTACCTACGTATGTCACCCGGAAAAAGGATCAAAACAAACACTGAACCATTGCAGTGGATGACAAACTGATTGTGTCCGTCTGGCAACACTCGGAGCTGTACAGTCCAGTGTCCAGTGTTGAACATGATAAGTTCAAGAAAACTGTCAAAGAGTGATGGTATTCAATTGGAATTCCAATTTATTGTCTTTTTGTAGATTATTCCCAGAATTGCTTTAAAATGAATAAATACCAATGTTTTGTGCAAATTGACTGTGATGCCCAACCAACTAAACCAGCCATTTATCATTACCATTTATTGTACTTCAAAATGTGTTATTGGGACAGATTCCGCCATAATCGAAGAACGCTTGGAGAAAGAGTGAGAACGCGAGACAGCCCTTCTAATAATAATTACAGTTTTGGGGATTTTTTGCAATCTTGCCATTTTAGATTTGATATCAATGAATTGTTCAGCCACTGTCTGTGTGAAGTCATTCTTAACTCTACCAATACTGATAAAACATCTTGTATGACCATCTTATTCAGTCGCTGATAGTTGATCTATACAAATGACTGCAGTGAAATGGGCCGTAGCTTCCATTTGCCAAACACATTAGGAGGGTGAAGTGTCCTGCCCAATGAGAGCCATATTGACTGAAACAGACTGAACACAGGAGGGCACTGTTGCTCTTTATGCCTGTTACATTTTGAACTAAAGGGAGAGATGCAGAGACCACAAAGCTGGGGCAAATCCCACACTGCCATCTTTCATCAGCGTTCCGTGCTTGAGTATGATCTGGACTACACTTCCCATTAGGATCACAGGGCTACGGGAGCACTTGGCCCGTTAGTCCTGGAGATCTGAGCCTGGACCACAGGAAACGCCGAGGAACCAGCCCCTGAACATTTTCAGTCTGTGCAGCTGTGAACTTCCAGTCTACAGTCCACCCCAAACCTTTACATACACAGATTGCTCCGAGTACATTCTTCATCCAACTTTTGTCTCAATTTGTCCACTTTTGTCCCAGTCTACAATGCAGGTCAATAGCTGTAAATGGGGGGGGCTTACCTACAGCCCAAGTAAACACATCTTTGGTATTCTTTATTTGTACTCTTAAACATGCAGGTCAAAACATAGAAATATGCTAGTCTGCGGTGTAGGGACTGTGATTTGTGCTATAGCTGCAGGTCAAATATATGCCAGGATGTTTCCTGTCTCATGCAGAGGAATTCCTCTCTTAGCATTATCTTAATGTGCTGTAATATGCGGCAATGGTACAATTGCCGTGTGTTAACGTAATTTAGGACATTTGAATTATGACCCCACCAATCCAAGTGCATATACATTTAGTGAGTGTCTGCATCAGGGGCAGGCAGGAGGCAGAGGACCCTCACTGCTCAGACAGCAGGGCCACGATCACATGGAAATGAAATGTCAGCTCCCAGCGACTTCTGGGAGCGAATTCTGAAACCATATGCAAATGTGAATAAAGTTCTCTTGAAGCAACACTGTGTAACTTTCTGGTGGCATGTTGCCTGCATAATTCCAGAAAAATAGAAAGTTAAAGCCATACATTGTAACATTCTCATGGAGATATTTTATGCCATACTGTGGAATATTACTACCAAAATAACTACAAGCAGGAGGAGGCTCCTCCAGGCCAAGTGTCAGATTAGTGCAAGTGCAAGCTTGCTCATCCAAAAATGTGTGTTTTTTGACATATACACACACACACGCATACACACATATGTATATATATATATATATATATATATATATATATATATATATATATATATATATATATATATATATATATATATATATATATATATATATATATATATATATATACAGTGTGCAGACTGTGCACACTGTCAGCCTCGCTTCCATCAGTCTGCCCCAGAGCAGCTCTGGCTACAATAGTAGCTTATCACCACTGAGTGTGGAGTGAAAGAATAATTAAATATTTGTCTTTGAGTGTCTAGAAAAGTTGTTATTATTATTATTATCATCATCATCAAAAGATGTGGACGTTTTAGGAGGTCTTACTAAATTTGTGTTTTGTCTGTATGTACACTTCAAGTAAAGCCATACCTGCTCGCCAGTGCCTCTCATCAGGCCTCAGTAGCTAAGCAGGTCAGGGCCTGGTTAGTACGTGAATGGGAAACCGGTGGAACATCAGGTGCCACAGGAGGACGCTGGAGGAAATGTCGTTGTGTCCTTAAGCAAGACACTTATGAAATGTATGAAAAATGGCAGCTTCAGTTGTAGGCATGGGACGATATTGAAATTTTGTGTCACAATTATCATGGCCAAAATAATTGCGATTAACAATAACTGACGATAGCATAGCATAGACAGTTTGAAAATGTGACATATAAAGACATTCTCATTATAAATAACTTCTGACATATTTGTACTTTAATATAAGTGAAAACAAAAACAATCTAGAAGAGAACATAATGGGTAAGTTGCTTTTTTTTTCTGTGCAATCTGTTGACAAAATGGCGATTATCTTTGTTTGCGATTATCATGATTATACAAAATGTAGCACAAACGATTATTGTCTTCCCTTTTTATCACGATAAAGGATATTATTGTTTACTCAGTTGGCAGCCGCTGTGCTGCAGTTGTAGCTTATAACCACCTACTGTGGAGTGAATGAATAATGTCATGAAAAGCATTATATACGTTGTATACAGTATTATAATAATTATTAAGAATTCCACAAAGAGCTTTATAAATGAGACCCCTTTTTATTTATTTTTTTTATTTTTTAAGAATTTTTTTGTCAACCTTCCGCTCCTAACCTGAAGCTTAAAGAGTAGAGTACAGCACAGTAGTAATTTCTCATAAGTGGGGTGATGGCTGAGTGGCTGTGAGGTCGGCAGGAGGAGGCAGTCATACGGGACAGGCGCAGTGAAGAGGAACCAGACCCAATAACCACAGACTCTGATGATGAGGCCTGATGAGCTCCGCTGGATGGGGCTTCTCAGGGGCTGTAATGTGAAGCGGTCGGGTTGAGGAACACTACAATCCCCTCATTGTCCCGTGTGCTTTGGCTCTCCCCCTGGACCCCGCCAGCCCAGGGACCCTCACCTCACTGCAGGCCGCCGCATCATCTCTGCCTGTCTACCACCCAGCCCACCCTCACCCTGCTCTGGGCTCACAGCACAGGGTGGCGGGTTCCCAGGGCCTTCACGGTGTATGCACATGTATAAGTGCGTAGGTATCCAATGGTGTCATCCACAATTTTATAAAGAGTGACCATGATGATTAAGATTCACATGACTACCCAAGAGAAACCATGTACTATACACCTTAATAATGATTTGTGGCTCGTCCTTAATGCCAACTATTTTAATCTAAAGCAACTTAAAGTGGTCGTTCTCAATTTATGTTCATGTTGTTCAGCAAAATTTGTTTTGCCTTAGTACAGATATATTGTTAAAGAAGCTCACTGCGTGTTGTCTGCATCTAAATATATTTCTGAGAATCAGGAAGTGTGCTGTTAGTATGCTAGTTGTTGTTAGCTTTACGGTGACAGCAAAGCATTCAGAAGCGTTTATTCACCGTTGACTATATCCCTCGTGCTAGCTTCGTTTGAGCACATCTGGTCAAAGAGCAATATACTTTTAGATATTAGTGGGAAAAATCCTATTTTATTTTTAAATGTTGTATAAATTGTTTGTTTGGTGATGTTTTGGACCACCCATGAAAGTTTCATAGCAATGAAATAAAAAAAATAAAACTAAAAATCTAGATGGGGTCAAATGGACCCGAATAAATGTCAGAATAAATGTGGTACAAATCTTCATACTTAACATTAGCCAAACCTGTCTGCTCTCTTCTCAGTCTCCGGTGGTGTCCGTAGGCTTTGCCAGGTTCCACCCTAATCTGGTGGTGGGGGGCACATACTCTGGACAGATCGTGCTGTGGGACAACCGCAGTCACCGCCGCACCCCAGTGCAGAGAACTCCCCTGTCTGCAGCCGCACACACGGTGAGGAGAACCAGAGCTCAGTGCACAGGAGAACCACACAGCCCAGAGCAGGAGAACCACACAGCCCAGAGCAGGAGAACCACACAGCCCAGAGCAGGAGAACTACACAGCTCAGAGCACAGGAGAACCACACAGCCCAGAGCACAGGAGAACCACACAGCCCAGAGCACAGGAGAACCACACAGCCCAGAGCAGGAGAACCACACAGCCCAGAGCAGGAGAACCACACAGCCCAGAGCACAGGAGAACCACACAGCCCAGAGCACAGGAGAACCACATAGCCCAGAGCACAGGAGAACCACACAGCCCAGAGCAGGAGAACCACACAGCCCAGAGCAGGAGAACCACACAGCTCATAGCAGGAGAACCACACAGCCCAGAGCAGGAGAACCACACAGCCCAGAGCAGGAGAACCACACAGCCCAGAGCACAGGAGAACCACACAGCCCAGAGCACAGGAGAACCACATAGCCCAGAGCAGGAGAACCACACAGCCCAGAGCAGGAGAACTACACAGCTCAGAGCACAGGAGAACCACACAGCCCAGAGCAGGAGAACCACACAGCCCAGAGCAGGAGAACCACACAGCCCAGAGCAGGAGAACCACACAGCCCAGAGCAGGAGAACCACACAGCCCAGAGCAGGAGAACCACACAGCCCAGAGCAGGAGAACCACACAGCCCAGAGCAGGAGAACCACACAGCCCAGAGCAGGAGAACCACACAGCTCAGAGCAGGAGAACCACACAGCCCAGAGCAGGAGAACCACACAGCCCAGAGTAGGAGAACCACACAGCCCAGAGCACAGGAGAACCACACAGCCCAGAGCACAGGAGAACCACACAGCCCAGAGCAGGAGAACCACACAGCCCAGAGCACAGGAGAACCACACAGCCCAGAGCAGGAGAACCACACAGCCCAGAGCACAGGAGAACCACACAGCCCAGAGCAGGAGAACCACACAGCCCAGAGCAGGAGAACCACACAGCCCAGAGCACAGGAGAACCACACAGCCCAGAGCAGGAGAACCACACAGCCCAGAGCACAGGAGAACCACACAGCCCAGAGCAGGAGAACCACACAGCCCAGAGCAGGAGAACCACACAGCCCAGAGCAGGAGAACCACACAGCCCAGAGCACAGGAGAACCACACAGCCCAGAGCAGGAGAACCACACAGCCCAGAGCACAGGAGAACCACACAGCCCAGAGCACAGGAGAACCACACAGCCCAGAGCACAGGAGAACCACACAGCCCAGAGCAGGAGAACCACACAGCCCAGAGTAGGAGAACCACACAGCCCAGAGCAGGAGAACCACACAGCCCAGAGCAGGAGAACCACACAGCCCAGAGCAGGAGAACCACACAGCCCAGAGCACAGGAGAACCACACAGCCCAGAGCAGGAGAACCACACAGCCCAGAGCAGGAGAACCACACAGCCCAGAGCAGGAGAACCACACAGCCCAGAGCAGGAGAACCACACAGCCCAGAGCACAGGAGAACCACACAGCCCAGAGCAGGAGAACCACACAGCCCAGAGCAGGAGAACCACACAGCCCAGAGCACAGGAGAACCACACAGCCCAGAGCACAGGAGAACCACGCAGCCCAGAGCACAGGAGAACCACACAGCCCAGAGCAGGAGAACCACAGAGCAGGAGAACCACACAGCCCAGAGCAGGAGAACCACAGAGCAGGAGAACCACACAGCCCAGAGCAGGAGAACCACAGAGCAGGAGAACCACACAGCCCAGAGCAGGAGAACCACACAGTCCAGAGCACAGGTAACTTACAGAATGCTTTAATGTTTTCTGAAACCCTTGGCGTGTTCTTGTCCGCTAGCACCCAGTGTACTGCGTTAACGTGGTTGGCACTCAGAACGCCAACAACCTGATCTCAGTGTCCACAGATGGAAGGATGTGCAGCTGGAGCCTGGACATGCTCTCCCAGCCACAGGTAATATCACAACCACAAACCTGTTCCAGATTAAGCATTTTCTAACATGTGACCCATGACCCTTCAGATCACACATTTGGTTTGTTTAAAAACTGCTTTTAGTAGTAGAATCTGGCAAACCAAAGTGAGGAGCTCACTCTGCTTTCTGATTGGATCACCAAGAAGATCCAAACACCAAATGTAAACATGAACGACATTTACAAGTAAAATGTAATCTGTAAAATAAACATAACACACATTCATACAACAGTGTACACACACACACACACACACACGCACACACACACACACACACACACACACACACACACACACACACACACACACACACAATGGTAGTCTGAACTGGTGAGCTATAGACCAGTTGATCTGGCCTCTCTATCAAATATTATAACCAACCATATGGTTATGGTTATAATTATTGTTATGGTTATAATATTATAACCAAAAGCTACATATACCCAACATAAATGTACATGGTTTAGATGTTTGTGTGTAATTTGATGATCTTGTTATAATCATTATTGCAGCTAAGTTTATCTTGTGAGGATTGTGGTTTCAGGAGACCATGGAGCTGGTGTACAACAAGTCCAAGCCAGTGGCAGTGACGTGCATGGCCTTCCCCACTGGAGACGTCAACAACTACGTGGTGGGCAGTGAGGAGGGCACCGTTTACACCGCCTCCAGGCACGGCAGGTGTGTGACCACAGCAGGCTCGTTCAGAATGATTTCAAAAATAAAATATAAGGTGAAGGTTGTGGATGTGTTTAATTCACTTTGTTTATTTTGCTGCATTACAGTGGGAGAACAAATCAAAATACACTTCATGTATACCAAAAATATAAGATGCACATTTTATAGTGTCAACTGGAGTGGGTAATATGGTTTTGCAGTGGAAATATTATGCTTGATTTCATCTTTTTGACTAAGAAAATTTCAAATTTATTTCTCAGTCCCCGTATATAGAATTTTCAGCAACCCAGTTCAAAGTCCTCCCTGTGTGCCCCTCTCTGTCCCCACAGTAAAGCTGGAATCTGTGAAATGTTTGAGGGCCACCAGGGGCCGGTGACTGGCATCAGCTGCCATAGTGCCGTGGGCCCCGTGGACTTCTCCCACCTCTTCATCACCTCCTCCTTTGACTGGACTGTCAAGCTCTGGAGCACCAAGGTACAGTACGACAGGGGGGGCTGATTGTGGTTCAGCACTGCACACGATCGAGGAGAATGGAGCCTAGACAGTCTGTAGAGGTGATTCATTCTGTAGTGTTTGAAATGGCCTCTACTTTCTCATGGTTAACATCAATACCCTTTATATTATGCAGTGTATTGTAAATGCAGATAATGGAGAATATGTTAAACTGAAATTCAATGTTCAACTAAAATGAGTGCTAACTAATAGAGAAGCTGCTGCCAGGACTTTTCATCCAATCAGGTGAATTGTTCACTAAAGATTATGGGAAAATAACTGCCTGACTCAATTCCAGAGAGTTGATTCTGTGTTATGGCGCCTTATTAAGAGTGAGACATAAACGCAAAGTCAGGGGAGATTGAAGAGAACCATGAGAACTGTATGACATTATCCCATAACAGTTGTATCTGAGGGTGTTTTCGCACATAACAGCTGTAACTGCTTCACAGTCCAAAATGGAGTACAGGACCTTAAAATTGTTATATATAGCTACTAGAAGTAGACTTAGAGACTGTGTATTCTCTCTACCAATGCGGCTCTACTGTATGTTGAAACACATACACGCCCAATCCTTCTGAGTAAATGACAGGGGGATTTAACCTGTCACAGTGAAGTGAGAACCTTCAAAAGGGGACACCAGTGCACACTGTGGTTACATCCTTCACCGACCTGTACGTAAGGAATGTGTGGGCGAGTGACTGGTGGTGGTCAGAGGGTTTCTGTTTCTGTTTTCTGAGTTTCTGTTGCGAATGAATGATGCAGAAGACTGTGATGCAGAAAAAGTGACGTCAAGCGTCTGGAGAAGCTACAGTATATAAAGTCCTAATTATTAAAATGTAATTTATGTGGGCCCGTGTTCAGTAGGTCTAACCTTACACCACAGCCAACGTCCCCCTGTCTCTCCTGATTGGTTGTGACGGCGTGTTGAGTTGGACTTCATGTTGGCTTGTTCTCCGCTCACATATGTTCTTGTAGATCCTGTTATTTTCACATTTGTGGAATTCTTTTGTTCTTGAGCAAAGCTGCAGGAATGTGTCTGCTTCCTGTAAGCAAGGGTCAGACCTGTACCTGGAAAATCACACCTGCCAGTACCCCACCAGTACTCAGTTACATTTTTTTAAGTTTTCCTAACTTCTCTTAGTTGTTTCCAGGCACTATTGACCTTTGCATCTACATCACATGATCACATGGGTGCACCATGTCAGACGGCAGAAAAGCGTGAAAGGATCATTACAGGGTGCTCAAAACTGACAACAAAAAACAAAAACTCACAGTGATAACAATTTTTTGTCAATTAGGGGATGGCTTAATGCATATTCAGTTCAGTTGTCAGTGGGACATCTTTCAGACGCTCAAAATGCATGTTTTTTGGAGAAAGAAAGATTGCACACATTGATCTAGCGGACTGAAATACATCGTGCATTTCTACAGAATCAATGAACGAAGCACAAAACTCTTAATCTGAGGTGAGGAGAGTTTAGATTTAGAGTTTAGATGGTTCTAAATGGTAGATGATCAATGAGCTCCATTAAAGCAACCTGTGTGGCAGGGGCAGGCTAGTGGCACAAAGTCACAAATAAATAATGCTTTTCAACTGAGTTTGCCTGAATACAACTATATAACTAACTAATAATATGTTGCTCAAGTAGTTTGTGAATATACGTATAATCGTAGAAAAGGTTTCAGGGGTTGTCATCTGGACGCTGTTTGAAGATCGATCTTCGAACACACCTGGACGAATGATGGATTACATTGACGGATATTTGTATAATGTATTGGCTGCAGCTGGATTGTACATACATTCATAGAAATGTTTCATTCACTTATACGGCTAAATACGTGCCACTCCATGTAACGCTGATCGTGATATTCATGATCATTTTGTAACATTAGCATTGACTTACCTTGTAAAAATGCTCAATGTAAGTCCATGAGTACTTTGAGTGCTTCCAGTTATTTATTATTTCATTCATTCATTCATTTTCTACCACTTATTCCCGTTCCCGGGGTCGTGGGTGACTGGAGCCTATCCCAGTGACTTTGGGCTTGTACATCCTGGACAGTGGCCGACTTGTCGCAGGACTGACACAGAGACATGGACACTGACAGACAACCATTCACGCTCTACGGGCAATTTAGAGTTACCAAATAACCTACACAGTCATGTCTTTGGATGGTGGGAGGAAGCCGGAGAGAACCCACAGTATTATTTATTATTTATCGTTGTAATTATTGTTGTCTTCTGTCTTTATCAACAAGTAAACGATAAAAAGTTGCAATGTAAAATCAATTAAATTAGGTTAGCAGGTTTTCAACTTCAAATGAATTTCCATAATTTCACCGTGCACAGACAGAGCTCCACCAGTGTAACGTCATACACTGACTCAAGCATGGATTCTGTGCAAGTTAGTTTGTGATTACCTTTTACCAACTCCCAAATTCACCCAAATTAGTTTTTCTTATTTTGGTCTTTCCTTTGAAAATACCAAAATGTGTATACTATATTTAAAGGTACACTTTGTAACTTTTCTGGTGGAGGGTTTCCTTTTGCGTGAGTCTTTTCTCGGATTACTTCTTTGTGCTGTTACTAGACTAATACTATTTTGAATGGTACAATTCTAGCCACTGCTTCCCTTGGTGCTCACACTAAACCCCCAGGACCCACTGCTTGGGGATCTGTACACTGCAGATCAGTGGTGGCCGGTCAGTAGGTCTGGCTTGGCCCAGATAAAAAATGCATAAAGTAAAGTTCCTCCCTCATGCGTAAACAGAAGTGCACTTTATTACAGGGATTGGGATTCACATATTTCTGTCATATATTTCTGTCATATTTCTGGCCTATTGTCTTTCAGACTCACCACTGCACCAGCGGATGAGTCTGGTCGGCATTTGAGTCAATTCGATTTCTAGGGCGGAGCAAACCCGAACAAACAGGAAGCGGAGTAAACCAATCAGTGTATCGCTATATAGTGGTCACGCGTTTTCAGTGCTGTCCGAATGTCACCGAACAGGTGAAAAAGTAATGCACTCAAAATTTCCCACAATGCATCTTGAAAAGTAGTGTCCAGCGATGGTCACTAGACCGGTCAAAATTAACCACAATGCATAGCGAGGGTCGGAAAAACTACAGCGAACTGAATGAAAGCAGAAAGAGGAGCTGGAGGAACTGTTTAGCTGAGATTATGAACAAAACACTTTAAACAAAGCGTTAGCTGCAGCGTTAGCCGCTTACCTCTGCTTGAGCTGTGAATAGATTGCAAATCTCCGGCAAAAAGTTGAATAATCCAGTCCGTTTGATGTTTCACGTGTGATCTATGATGAATAAAACTTGTATGATGTGTATTAGTCCATAAATATATATGTGTCAGGTGGATTTGACCCATATTCACTACAGAAATACATTTTTGTTGGAGTTTGCCGACGTTCTTTTCTCCCAGATGCCACAGTCACGTGACGTGCGGCAAGGAGAAAGTAGTGAGCTGTGTGTCTGAATCGCTCCAGGATTGAGGGCACTATTTAGTCACTGAACAGGGCAGGACTATGTAGTGACTGAGGGGTTAGAGAAGAAGAGAGACACAGCCTTTGAGAATACGTGTGCTGTAGCCAACTCTGCTACTACCGCCGTATGTGCGCAGTGTGTGTCACTGAAATAATCCAATCTGATTGCTCGGTACGTTTTGGAGTTGACTCGAGTCACGGCGGAGGGCAGGGCGACCAGACTGATATATCATGTATAAATAATACATGGACTTGCCAGGCAAGTCTTTCACAGACTCTGCTTTGTTGTATTTTTCTACTGTCTGTGATGACTATTTCAGCCTCAAATCTAATCTTCAACTTCATGCGTACAAATGTAAAATACAGAAATCATTTACTAATGTAAGGCTTGTTTGTGGAGTATCTGGATTGGGCAGTGAAGTAATAACACTGGAACTCAGTATTATGTGTGAGTATAGCTCAGCAGCATAGACGCTTACCTCACATGTGGGAAATCTGGGTTTGAAGCTCGCTTGTGCATTTTTAAAATTTTTTGTTGATGTTTTATAATGGCGCGCCCGCAAAAAATATACCACCAGATGGCTCATGTTTTCACACTCCGGGCTGCAAATATTGTGGTTAGAGGAGAGACAAGGGAGCAAGAGAACGGGAGAGGGTCTGATTGGGCTGGGTGCTCTTGACCCCACATTTGCAGTAGTGTGTAGTGTTTGAGTGATTGGATGGAGCACTCTGCAGATCTTAATGAAGAACCACATCAGTGTCAGAGCAAATGGGGATGTGCGCTCACAACATGGAGGACGTGTGAATACAGAGAGGAGGAGTCACGCCATATAATGAGTTTTTAACCGTGTTATTATTGTGTGTTATACTCAGTGTTGTGTTTGATTTCATTCAGGTATTTGCTTTGTCGGCCTTGCCTAAGTGTTCACACAAACAACAAAATGTTCAACTGCAGCTCAGACCAGGTCATCCTGAATGTGGACATAGAGAACATACAAAACATTTAAGACATACACACGAAAGACAAAACATGCACACAGACAAACATGAGACAGGACAACATGACACATGAGAGCAACATGTCCGTAGAATATTCTTGACATTCATATATTTCAGAGACTAAAGAAAAAAAATGCTAATAGTTGAGGATTCAACCTTCATTCATTTGAATAAATGGAGCCAAAATGTTTTGTATATTGGTGTTAACTGTATACATTGAAAGTAACAGTTATCTGGGATTTTATAGTGCTTCTGGATTATGGTAGTTTGGACTGCATTAGAGTATTTCTGTGTATTTGATGATTTTTCTATGAATAACAGACGACTACGGTTGTTTAATTGTACTATATTACATTCAATATCTAGCCATGATGGGATAACATTGTTTGTCCAGCAGTGGGCGTATAACAACTGTTGTGAAATGAAGTATTGGTTGAAGTTTGGAGTTCCAAGGCCCCCTTTATTTTTACGGTTTTGTAAAGTGATGAGTTTAATTCTAGCTTTTTGGTCTTTCTAATAAAAGTGATTGATTATGCTGTCAAGAGATGAAACCCAAGCCAGTGGGGGAGTGACAGGTAGCATTGCAAATACTTAATTTAATGTCGGTAGAATTTTCATTTTATTTGTTGAAATACAGCCAATTAATGATAATGGTAGTTTATTCCATCTTTGTAAATTATCTTTAAGTTCTCATAGTAATGGTGTAAAATCCATCTAAGTTTGAAGAGATCTTTATACCAAGACATGTGATTGAGCCTGTAATATGGTCAGTCAGGAGTTGCCTGGAACAATCCATGGTCGGCATTTGAGTCAATTCGATTTCTAGGGCGGACCAAACCCAATCAAACAGGAAGCGGAGTAAACCAATCAGAGTGTATCACTATGCAGTGGTCATGCCATTTTTAGTGGTGTCCGAATATCCACCAAGTGAAAAAGTAATGCACTCAAAATTACCCACAATGCAGCTTGAAATGTAGCGTCCAGTGATGGTCACTAGACCAGTCAATGTTAACCACAATGCATTGCAAGGGTCCTAAAAACTACAGCGGACTGAATGAATGCAAAAAGAAGACCCATCTAAACGAACTGTTGAGCTGAAACATGAACAAAACACTTTAAACAAACCATTAGCAGCAGAGTTAGCCACTTATCTTAGCTTGAGCTGTGAAGAGAACGCGAATCTCCAGCAAAAAGTTGAATAATCCAGTCCGTGTGATGTTTAATGTGAAATCCATGGTTAATAAAACGTATGTATGATGTTTATAAGTGCATATATATCTGCATGTCAGGCGTATTTGACCCATATTCATTACATAAATAATTTTTTATCTGAGTTTTGCCTTTTTTTTTTCTCCCAGATGCCGGAGTCACGTGACGTGCGGCGAGGCGAAAGTAGTGAGCGGCGTGTCCGAATCGCTCTGTGATTGAGAGCACTATTTAGTCTGATCAAGAGTGCAGGACTATGTAGTGATTTAGGGTTAGGGAATAAGTGCGGACATTTGGACACAGCCTTTGAGAATACGTGGTGCTATAGCCAACTCTGCTACTTCCGCTGCGCTAGAGTGACGCTGTTTGCGTCATTGAAATAAACGAATCTGATTTCTCTGTACGTTTTGGAGTTGACTCGAGTCACGGCGGAGGACAGGGTGACCAGACTGATATATTGTGTATAAATAATATATAGATATATCATTCTGGATTTGCCAGGCAAAGTCAGGAGGGCTACTCTTCTATCATTAAAGAGATGGTTGGATATTGGCAGGATCTGTGATATGCACTATCCAGAGACCAAACTGAAATTACTGAGATCACGGAGAGATGGTAGAGGTAGAGATAAAGATTATCAACTGACAATATTCCCACATTTAATTCCAACTCCACTGACCTGCTTGTCTCCTGAAGCCAAGTGCACCAGCTTGTCATAAATTAAGTCAGTCCTATCTCTTACACCGGTCTTAGCTATGTCTTAGTACCAGGTGCCCCAGCCCAACTTAAGACCAGTTGTTGCTGTGTGTGGTCATAACCTGCACGTTCACAAGAGAAAGTGGGATTCCGTCCTTATTGTCTGGTAACCGTGACATTAGCTTCTTTTCTGGAAATAAAATAACACTTTACCAACTGTGTTTTATGGAGATTTATTGATTAACATACAAACAGATAAATATGGTGATTAAATATGTAGCTAAACATACAGTAGAGTTAGATACTGGAATTATTAACTAGTGAGGATTTTGTAAATTAAAGAGATGTAAAACTAGACAATGTTGTTCTGGATCTATCTAGTTATGTGTTGGAGTTCAATTTAACAATGAAAATGTATTAAAGCCAGTTTGTGTCTGTGAAATCTGTGCGCTTATGACCCAAGAGTTTCTCCAGCCTTGTGTCCCATGTCGTGACCTGAGGGTCAGATGCTGCAGAGCATCGGACCTGGGGCTGAGAGGGACACAGCTGTGGTCTGAAGAGTTTCCCTGAAGATGCCTCCTGTGATGAAAGGAGGAAGAGAGGGGCGCTTCTCTGTTGAGCGTCTGGGTCCGGCAGCAAATGGTCACAGATTAAAACCCGAAGGAAGCTCCTTGGGCCTTTGTTACCCATAGCAGAGCTGATAAGCACGAGGTGCTCCTCTGGTCCTTGGTTGTAGGAGGGTTTGGATGGTTCTCTCCTGTGGAACCGCCATGTGCGGTTCCTCTGCTCGTACTGGGATAAGGCTGGGCCTGGCCGGGCCTGACCGCACCCGGCGGGAGCTCCAAGTTGCTCGGAACTCAGTCGCTTTCTCTCAGCTTGCTCAGAAAAAGAACCACTCGAAGAAAGAACCGAACAACTCTACTGCTCGGTGTATGGGGTTTTTAGCTAGCCAGCACCTCAGGCTGTGGCCTTAGAAAAGAGTCACCATAGTTGTAGAACACTATAGAGCGAAGGACACTTATAAGAACATTGAAAAGTCCAGATCATCATTGAGTCCAGGGAATGGTGTTGCATTTAAAGTCACTATCCAAAAGGATAGCAACTTGTGAGAGCAACTTCAGCCTGTCTCCACCTCGAATGCTGAGAGGAATGGCTTCAATGACCATCACCTTCAACTGTTCAACATTTGCATGGCCAGCAAGTTGAAAATGTTGTGCCAGAGGGTAATTGGGATTTTTTGTTTTAATGGCATATTTGTGTTCATTAAAGCGATCCCTTAGTCTCTGTTTAGTCCTGCCTATGTAAAAACAGCCACAAGCACAGTCAGTTCTATAGACAACATGGGTGGTATTGCAGTTGGCAAACTGTTTGCATTTAAAAGTTTTGAGTCCCGAAGAGTCTTTAAATGAAAGCGATCTATTTATGTGGCTGCAGTGATTACAGGAACCACACTGAAACGTCCCCACTGGTTTGGGGAAGAACGGCTTGTACATAGTTTTTAACAAGTTGATCATTGAGAGTTGGTGCCCCGCGCATAGCATAGGTGGGAGGTTCATGTAAAACTATTGCAAGTGAGGGGTCACTTCGAAAAATGTCCCAATTGTAGTTAATGATGTGTTTAATTTTGTTTGAAAGGTTACTATATCTTAATGAACAGAAAATTGTATTATCACTCTGTGTTTTGCATTTTGCATTTTTTTTCTTGAAAATTTAGTGTTCTTCTTTAATTAATTCTTTTTCTGTGTCACATATCCTTTTTAGGCGTTGGCATTGTCCAAATGGAATATTGGGATTAAGCTGTTGGGATGAAAGCTATTCGCTCTGAGGATAGTATTTCTGTTGGTCCCTTTCCTGTAAATCGAGGTGTGTAGAGATCCATGTTGATATACTGAGATTTTTAAATCCAAAAAGTGTATTGTATTATTACTGTATTCCAGGCTTAATTTAATGTTTAAATTAGTGTCATTTAGCAGGCTGTGAAAGTCCAATAGTTGTTGAGTAGAGCCTAAGAAGATAAAAAATAGGTCGTCAATGTAGCGACCATAGAATTGGATATACTGTCGATATGGGTTTAAGTGATTGAGTACATACTGTTCTTCCCACATGCCCAGGTATTGTCCTGCATAATTGGGAGCATAGGCAGCTCCCATGGCTGTGCCTTTAATCTGTTTGAAGAGTCTGTCTTGAAATACAAAAACATTATTATTTAAGGACCAGCGTGTTAGATCCACAATGAATTGTGTGGGGGGGCTGTCAAGGTTGGCTCTCTTTTGTAGAAAGTGTTGGAGGGCGTGTAGACCTTGCTCATGATCTATATTGGTGTATATTGCCTCAACGTCCATAGTCACTAATAGGGAGCCAGGCACAAAATGTATTTCTTGTAGCTTAGTAAGTACACGTGTTGTGTCCTGCAAGTATGCTTCAAGTGACATGGTTAGAGGTTTTATAAAATAATCAATGTGTTTGGATGTCGGTTCCATAATAGTATCAATACCATTAATGATGGGACATCCTTGAGGGACTTGCACATTTTTATGGGTTTTTGGCATGAGATAGAAGGATGCCATTTTTGGATTGTGTGGTAGAAGGAAATTGAATTCATTGGAGGAGATCCAGCCATTTTCAACTGCCTGATTTAAAATGCATTTTAGCTCCTCACAAATGATAGTTTGAGACAAGTGGGGTGTAATATTCAGTGTTGTTAAGTTGTCTAGGAGCTTCTTCAATATATTGTTGCTTATCCCAAATGACTGTAGCACCACCCTTGTCAGCTTGTCGTATGACTATGTCGTCGTTGTCGCCAAGCCACTTGATGGCGCGCCTTTTTCCTGATGTGAGGTTCAGAGTGGCTTTTTTGTTGCTCTATAAGAGTTTGTCCACATCAAAATCTACCTTTTTCATGAACGCATTAAGGCATGCATTATTGTTAAGAGGAAAGAAAGTGGATTTAGATTTGAAAGAGCTGTGTGGTGTGTGGTTGCTCTGGTACCAGACTCTTAGACACGCAGATTTCTGTAAAATCTGTATAGGTCCATTTTGGTTTCGAATAACTTAGCTTGGTAGGTTGGAGCAAACGAGAGGCCCCTCTACAGCACTTTGATGCAGTCAGGGGGAAGGTGGGTTTCAGATATATTGATCACTGTTTCTTCATTTGAGGGCGGTGGTGTTGCTACGGACGTAGAAGGTATTCTGTCGGGCGTCTTGCCGCTCCTCCTCCTCCCCCTCCTCGTCTTCCTCTTGAAGTTATAGGATTGAGTCCATTGTCTAAAAAAGAAGACGGTCCGGTATTGTATGCAGAGTAGTCCTCGTCCTCACTTGTTGTGGCGCTACTCGCCATATTGAAGGACACCGAGCGAGCTCGTCTTCGTGGGTGTCTCGAGGCCGGTTTGTGCCACGAGTACACAGATTCCTCTCGATAGTCTTGTTCATCACGCTTGAATTTGTCAAATTTGGTTTTCTTCAGACTATCGGATAGTGCTTTTAGGTTTTCGCGGAGTTTTGCCTCCAGAGCGTCGGAGTCTTCTCTGTTAGCTTGTGTGCTAAAAACAGCTTGCCTCACTTCCTCGATTGTGTGACGTAGTTCCGCTCTCTGGAGCTTCGCTTCTTCAATGAGGAGGAGCATGAGATCCAGGGAGCACTTGTTGAGAATAGCCTCCCATTTTTTCTTAAAAACAGGATTGTCTTTGCCAAAGGAGGGGAATTTATTTATCCGCAACCCTCTTGGGATCATCTCCTCTCTCCAATAGTCCGAGAGGGTTATTGCATGTAGTTCTAGTTTCTTGTCCTTTTCTAAAAGTTTTTTCAGATCGTTGAACGATGTTGGTGTGGTGCCCAACTGTTGCGTATCCTTTGTGAATAAAGAGTCTTTGACAATAATTTCATTTCCTTGTTCATTGGTGAAAAAGAAGGTACTAGATGTAGCTTGTAGCTGTGACATCTTGAAAGTGTAGGCCCAAACGTCCGTGAATTAAAGCCGTGGACGGAGCTACTCACCAGCAGACACTACTTGGGTAGAAGACAAGAAAAAAAGAAAATATTTTTTTTATCCATTGAAAGCTGCAATAAAAAGACCAGTTGAAGCAAAACAAAACCGACGTGGTACAGGAGCTCTGTGAGTTGCTTCCTGCCAGAGACGTGGTGATCATTTTGGGGCAGAGTGGTTGACTTTTCGAAGGTCTGTGGATAAAATCCAGCTCTCGATATATTCCAAACCTCTTGGGCGAATACTGCCGCCCCGGTGTCTGTGTACACTGGTGCGTGAATGTGAGTGGTTCCCTAATGTAAAGCGCTTTGAGGGCTTAAAGGTAGAAAAGCACTATCATTCTTTTAATTTTAGTTTAATGCTGTTCAAGGTAAGAATTAGACTTGTCTTTTTTCAATTAGAAATAAAGACTCAATGAATTTTTAACTGTGAATATCTTCAAAGAGTCGAGAGTTTTTTTTTGCTTGTTTTTTTGTTTTTCAACGTAACCAGTTCAGTAACCCAGTTACTTTGAAAATAATTTAATCAATGTAGTAATTTGATGTGTTTTTAATTTTTTTCAAATCAGTTATTTGATTACTTTTCCTAAGTAATTTGATCAACACTGAATATGTGTTGGTAATTTTATCTCAAACATTGTAGTGTTTATATATACTTATGTTGGTAAAGGTGTAATTTGCCACATAAGCTAAAATATTAACATTGATAATGGTACATATTGAACACAGGATTTTTTTTTTTAATTTTCAGTTTTTTTTAAATCATATTTACAATCAAAAGTTACTCTAATAAATGTGACTGAATAAATTGAGCCACCAATCTGTCCTAAAATGTAGATCTGTATCAGCGAACGACTTTGCGAAACAACTGCTGAAGTTATTTTTGGGCTTCTTTTTTAAAAAAGGCTTGCAGTTGATGTGTTTGAACATTCTCTGGTGAAATGTGAGGCTGTATGCAGGCAGACTGGAGATTAGAGTAGGCCTAAATTGTAGTTTATGTTTTGGAGTTTAGCGCTGTCTCGTCTCATCTGAAGAGGTGCTGTGTCCCAGTTTAAATATGTGTGTAAACACGCTGTGCTGTGGGGAACACAGGAGGGAAAGGTTGAGGGTGGACTTACCTCCTGCTATCTTGAAACAGTTGGCTGTCAATTTTGACTAGGTTTGAGTAAGCTAAAAAAAAGAGATATACGGTAGTAAGTGTGAGCAGGTGAACATTTCCATTGATCACCGGTGCAATGTGTGCACCTCCATTGTGAACTTGGGCTCTCTGCAGTGTTAAGTTAACAGTACAGTAGAAACAGCACAGTGGCAGCAATGTAATGGTAACAGCACAGTGTTAACAGCACAGTATTAATATTGCAGTGGTAACCGTGCTGTGGTAACAGCACAGTGATAACAACGGAGTGGTAACAGCACAGTATTAATATTGCAGTGTTGATAGTGCAGTGTTAACAGTGCAGTGTTAATAGTACAGTATTAATATTGCAGTGTTGATAGCGCAGTGTTAACAGTGCAGTGTTAACAGTGCAGTGTTAACAGTGCAGTATTAATATTGCAGTGTTGATAGCGCAGTGTTAACAGTGCAGTGTTAACAGTACAGTATTAATATTGCAGTGTTAACAGTGCAGTGTTAACAGTGCAGTGTTAACAGTACAGCATTAATATTGCAGTGGTAACCGTGCAGTGGTAACATCAGAGAGGTCCAAGTAACAGCTCAAAGTAATTAGGTGCATGAAGTAGACGTGTTCATCCTTGGAGCTGATGGGCTGTGAGGCTGCACACGCTTCATTTACTCTACCTTCAGTCAGTTTGTTTTTGTGTAGAGGCTTAGCTCAGATTAAGCTTTAAGATTTAGCTTCTCTTTTCCCTTTCTCTAACTTTGGTCCCTCTCACTCTTCCTCTCTTTCTGTGTCTTTATTCCCTCTCCTCTCTGTCTTGCCTCTTTTTTTTCTCTTTTAACCTTCTTCCCCTGCCTCTTTATCTCTTCACTCCTCTTTTCCGCTTTTCACTTTCCTCTCCTGTCCTCTTCCATCTCTCCCAGCCCTCCCCTTCTGACCTCTCTCTCCCCTCTCTTCACCCTTCTCTATCTCTCACCCCTTCTCTCCTCTCTTCTTGCTCTCTTTCTGCTTTCCTTTTGCTCTTCTCCTTTCCTGTCTTTCTCTCCCCTCTCTCTCTTTTTCTGTGGTTTCTGGTGTGTTGGGATGTGTGAGCTTTTTAATTATCCGGTGCAGCAGACAGGCCTGAGGCAGAGGCAGCGCCGCTCAGTCTGTGTCTCCTGCACTGTAAAAATGGGAAAAGGATAAATTCTGAACAGGGGTGGAAGATGATGACAAAAATGATTATCTTAATAGTTTTTGGAAATATCCCAGTAATAATGATCAGGGGATATTTGTGTGTGTTATGTGCCTAAAACATGCCTGTAAATGTCTTGGTTGCAGAAAGTGCAGAAATAGCACCTTATTAAACACACTACAAGTCTCTTAAAATTTCCTCTTCTTTTTCTTCTTTTATAATTTATTTTTATCAAATGGCTTTGCAACTTTTCATTTCACCAAACATTTCAAGTGGATCTTTTCGACATCATATTATGTATGTATTGCTGGTTTGGTGCAGCCAGGGTCGTACCGTGGGGCCGAGGTGGGGGTATGGGCTCATATGTGAGTGCCTGGTGATTGGGACCCGCCCTCCGGTTGGCTCACCACTTGCAGAGGGAGCCATAGGGGTCAGGTGCATAGAGGAATGAGCAGCTGTCAAGGACAGGTGTCTTGACGACCCAGTCCACAGACTTGGCATCTAGCTATGGCAACGTGAAATGTCACCTCGCTAGGGATGAGCCTGTGCAGTAGGTCGAGAAGTCGATATAGTCAGGCTCACCTCCCAACTCCTTGAAAGGGGTTGGGCGATCTCAAATGTCCTAGCATTGCCTATGGGGAGAGGCTTGCTCGTAGCTCCACAGTTCGCTATGGGCCAAAGAGCAGTGCACAGTACCAACCTTCTTGCAAGGGCCACTGGACAGTGCTCAGGGACTCCTGTTCTACATGGGGACTTAAATGCCCACGCTGGCAACAACAGTGATACCTGGAGGGATGAACGGGAGGAATGACCTCCCCGATCTGAATCTGAGTGGTGTTCAGTTATTGGACTTCAACATAAACCTTTGTCCATAACAAACAGCATGTCTGAGCATCACTGCATGTAGTGGCCAAACTGAACCTCTGCCACTGAGATGTGCACACCGGTCGCTATGGCTGACACGCTTTAAATGGCTATTGTGGCTATCCATGCTTCAGATAATTCCAACAGACGTCTTTCGATGTAGATGAAAGTTAATTTTTATTATATGCAAAGGTAAAAACAAAACTCCATTTAAAAACAGCGGTCAAACGGGGTCGCACACCTGACTGCGTCAGAAGACACACCTTTATACAGAGCCTGAACCCCCATAGACCCAATACAAGGGCACCACCCTCAGGCCAAGCAAATGGCAAGAACTGGCTCTAACACTGCATGTAGCACGAGATCACTCTAACCCCGGGCTCACACAGCACGCAGTCCAGCTCCAGTTGCTGTGTCGGAGCAGTCTGGTTGCAATGTACCACTCAAACGGAGTGGTGCTGTTGCTGTAATTGCCGACAACTCGAGTCCACGAGTTCATGGGGGTTCACGCTCAGTTTCACACAATATCAAGTTATTAGTTAAGATTATAAGTACACAAACTCACCATCCACTTCAAGAACTTCTATTTAGTGCCAGGCATTTTCCTTTTTGATGTTCTCCTCCTATCTCTCCTGAGGGTCTCCAATAACAGATCTGATGAGGCGCAACAGCGCAACACACGTGACCCCGTATCCCCGGTGTGCTGCACCGTCACACGTGACTCTGTATCACCGGTTATAACATATTATTTACATGCATGGAGATTGTAAATTGATGTAGAGTGAAAACATTGGTTTGATTTTGAAAACCAGCCGGATTCATTTCACTCACGCTTGTAGGATTTCCTGTTCATCTGGTCTCATTTTGACAACTTCACGGAAAAGGTGTGCGGTGGGCTCCGGCACTCCGGTGAAAATTCAATCCAACAGAAAGAATCCGGAGCACCAGAGCACCTCCGCCGGCATCACCGCACTGCACGGTGTGTGGTCTGAGCTCCTCTTGCACTTTTACATTTACAGAAAGGCTGCGGTCACTGCACCGGAGTTGGACTGCATGCAGTCTGAGCCCGGGGTGAGCTGCAGGTCGATGATTGACTTTGTTGTTGTGTCAGACCTTCTGAGTGTCAACTGATCACCACCTGGTGGTGAGTTGGAGCCGTTGGCAACAGAAGAAGCCAGAAAGATTGCAGACGCAAGCATATTGTGACGTCTGTCAGCAGGGTCTTCAACATATACCTCCAGGAGAGCTTCTCAAAATCCCTTGGTAGGCTGAGGACACTGAGTCAGAGTGGACCATATTCAACTTCCATTGTAAATGAAAGGGATGCCATCAAGCTGAAGGAATTCAGGCTTTGTTGACTTGTGGTACTCCCTAAGCAGTTGACAGCTATTGCCAGGCCAAGCGTACCACAGCCCATTGTCTATGGGGGAAACAGTGCCTCAATACTTTGAGGATCTTCTCAACCCCACCATTACGTCTTCTGACAAACTTCAGAGACTGAGGACTCAGAAGCGGACTCATCCATCACCCAAGTTGAAGTCACTGAACTGTTTGGCAAGCTCCTTGCATTTCTGCATCTTGGGCAGTCTGGGACAGTATTTCTGGATTGGCAGACCAGGGTAGTGGTGCGTTCCATCTACAAATGGATGATGATGATTTCCACCTAATTGACACTCAAAGCGCTTAACAAACCATTGAAACTCTAACATATACAATTACATTTATAGACAATAAACTATAAACAGACACAACATATGGTAGACATACATAGCAGGTAGCTGTATTCTGTAAGTAATCCATACAAAAGATGCAAGTAGCTGTTTTAGAAACGAAAAGGAGGAAAAAAGTTCAGACTGATGTGAAAATGGTAGGCAGCGGGTTGGGGTAGGCGTGTTTTCGTGAAACTGTTACTGATGTTTTTGAGTTCCATGGCCTTGTCCTTGGAGAATAAGGTAAGGGCACAGCTGCTGGCAAGACTTCTAGTCAGGAGGGGGGGGTGGAATTTGTAATAATCCATTTTTGATCTTCAGCAATTTGTTCGGATCGTAATCAATCAGTTCTGGTTCTCAGCGTCACTTACGAGCCTTCGTTTCATGTAGTAACCTTGATAATTCCTTCATTTTTGTGGTCAGACCCGTAATACCGTGTAGCAGCTCGCTGGCCAGCCTCTCGGTGTTGTCCACTCATTTCTGCACGTCTTCAGACCGGGCTGAGATATTAGGAATCAGCTCCTCAATCTGTGTGTCTCTTTGCTGTAACCCCTTCACATCAGCTGTACTGCGTCGTAGATGTTCACTGGTCTAACCCTCGATGTTGTCCCTTCAGCCTGCTACTCACGTCGCAGAAGTGCTCTTTAATTTTACCAGACAGCGGCTGGGTTGCTTTAAAGGCAGCTGTCTTAGAAATGTTGCGATAGTTTAAGGCAGTACCCTGTCCAATAAGCACGAACCCCACTATCAAGATTCCAAAACTAAGTCCCCAACATCTTCCGTGGACAGAACTTCCAGACACAGAACTTGCCAGTTGTTCCAGGCGTCCCGCGTGTAGCCTGCCGCAAAAGTTCCGTCAGGGCAAGTGGGCTGTCCCGGTGCACCCTTCTTATGGGAAAAAATTGTGTCAATCACACTCTTCAGCCGGCCCAGTAAGGTTTATTCCAGGAACTGATCTGCCAACCTTGGATTCAATAGGAGCAGTGTGGTTTTCATTCCGTTCGCGGAACACAGGGCCTGTTCTATACTCTCGATCAGGTACTCGAAGGGTCATGGGAGTTTGTTTTGCAGATCCAGCGTTCGACTGTGTCCCTTGTGCTTTAGGATTATGGGTCCGATTGCTGTATGACAGAATCGTAAGTCAAACCTGTTCCCAGCGCATGTTGGACTATTGTCCACAGTCACCGCTTCTGTTCATTAATTTCGGCACCTTTCTTGACACCCACGGTCGCCTTACAATAATAAAAATTTACAAAAAGGCATTAACATTTAAAAGTTAAAACCTACAGTTCATTATAAAGTTAGTTAAACACGACGGTCTTGGGGTAAGGTAGAGTACATAGGCCAGTCTAAACAGATGAGGGAAGTCCCAGGACATGCTGGAGAGACTGTCTTTCTCCTTGGAATGCCTTGGGATCCTCTGGAAGAGTTGGAGGAAGTGTCTAGGGTAAGGGAAGACTCCCTGCTGAGACTGTTGTCCCTGGTCCCGGATGGGCGGAAGATGATGGATGGATGGATATGAAATATATCCTTTCCAAGGTATTTCTTGGCACTGAAAACTGTTGAATAAAAGCACAATACATTAATACATTTTGGAACATTTCAGGCAGAGCAATACCTTTTTCATGAGGCAAGACACTTTTAGTTATAAATGAATAAATACATCTAATCTAGTCAAAACTTCTCAAACTAATTCCAGTCCTTTCAGCCCTGTACGTTCCTTTCTTTGTAGTATGAATAACCCTACCCTCTGCTCTGTCTGCAGCACAACAGGCCCCTGTACTCGTTTGAGGACAATGCGGACTACTTGTATGATGCCATGTGGTCCCCAGTGCATCCCGCCCTCTTCGCCGCGGTGGACGGGATGGGCCGCCTCGACCTGTGGAACCTCAACAATGACACTGAGGTAGGCAAGCACTCATGATAAAGAGGCTGTTCTGAGCTTTAACACTGGTATACAAAGACATAACTCTAAATTCCAAGTGCCACTCAAAAAAACATTTCGCTTACTGAATACCACCTGGTCTAAAAAGGTTTTAACAGAACTATTCAAGGTCTAAATTAATATATTATAACTATAATATTTACTCTTTCAATGTCATGATGTCAAGATATGTGTTCTAGTATTGTGTTGTCGTAGAATATAAATATGGTTTGATTATCTCCTTACACCAAACATGTGGTGCTATCATGCCCTCCCAACATGAGGGGGATGAGAGGAAATGGTGATACTGATTAAGGAATTGGATTGAACTTAAAGCATGTCACACAGCCCTTGGTGAGTGTGTGGTTTAGTTCATTTAATTCTTAATATTTCTTTGTTATCAGGGCGCCTACTCTTTTGAACAAATTACCAATTTCCAAATCAAATATCAAAATTAATAATTATCAATAGACAATTGTACATTGAGTATTACTAATAATTAAACGTTGGTCAGTCTGAAGGTTGTAAGAACTTAACCATGACATTGACTTCTTTTCTGGAAATAAAATAACACTTTACCAACTGTGTTTTATGGTGATTTATTGATTAACATACAAACAGATAAATATGATGATTAAATATTCAAATGAGTCATTAAAAGATGTAAAACTAGACAATGTTGTTCTGGATCTATCTAGTTATGTGTTGGAGTTCAATTTAACAATTAAAATGTATTAAAGCCAGTTTGTGTCTGTGAAATCTGTGCGCTTACGACCCAAGAGTTTCTCCAGCCTTGTGTCCCATGTCGTGACCTGAGGGTCAGATGCTGCAGAGCGTCGGGTCTGGGGCTGAGAGGGACACAGCTGTGGTCTGAAGTCCTTGAAGATGCCTTCTGTGAAGAAAGGAGGAAGAAGGCAACTCTGTTGAGCGTCTGGATCCGGCAGCAAATGATCACAAATTAAACCCCGAAGGTTGCTGTTGTAGACTGAAGAATTGCAAAAAGGTCCTTTGCTTGAAAATGCATGTGTGCAGTCAAAATCACATCAAAAGATGGGCGCAGATCTTGGAGAAGAGGGGAGTCAGCTCCTTGGGCCTTTGTTCTCCAGAGCTGAGCTGATAAGCACAAGGTGCTCTCAGACTCTGTCTCCTCTGGTCCTTGGTTGTAGGAGGGTTTGGATGGTTCTCTCCTGTGGAACCGCCATGTGCTCTGCTGGGACTCGTACTGGGACGAGGCTGGGCCTGGCTGGGCCTTGTCGCACCCGGCGGGAGCTCCAAGTTGCTCGGAACTCAGTAGCTTACTCTCCTCTTGCTCTGCAGAAGAAATCTCTCGAAGAACTAGAAGAAGACTATCTCTAACTTCCAGCCAATCAGGGACTTGGCTGACGGAGTGTGTGTGTGTGAGGCAGAATTCATGACCTAAGGGTCAGGGTTGAACATTAAACCGACCTCCGCTGTATGACCATTAACCCAAGTTAAAGTAAGTTTTCATTGTCCGTTGAAATGCATATTACGACAGTAAAATGTTCACAAGACGATTCACAAAACATTTGAATCCGCAAAAGAACATTCCCAAAATAACACAACATTGTAAATTCATCCTATAAGAGTCAGTTCATGAATAAGATGTTCAAGTTATTCAGTCAAACAGATAAGTATTTTATCTGTGTTTGGGTTTCTTGTCTCTAAAAATTTTAAATGGCTCATCAGAGTTCATTTTAATCCATTTTCAAAGAGAAAACAATTATTTTTGCAAAGTTTAATCCAGCTTCAAAGTAGTACTACTATTCAGCAAAGCTTGGAATGTGGATGGCCAGGGTGTTCAGAAAGGGGGAGGGATGATAATGTCATGACCCAGTGCATCCTGTCCTGTGTTGCATGGGAAAGATTTCTTGAGGTCAGCAAAAGTTTGCCTTATGCGTCCTACAGTGTTGTCATATATTTGGGTTAAGAGAGGGAAATGAGGTAAATGGCTCCTTAGAAATGCACTGCTTCATTCTAACAGAGGTGGATTTTATCTTCAGTTACTTTTTATTTTACATTGATAGACATCAGAATAACAAAAATATGAATTTCTAAGGACAAGCCGCTTTTGACTTTATAAATCTGTATACATCAAAAGTGACCAGTTGAATAAATGGCAAAAGTCACATTTGGCATGGTTGGAGCTTAATAACGTTCCAATTATTATTATTATTATTATTATTATTATTATTATTATTATTAAAAATAACAGTTAAACTGAAATGATAAGTTTAACTGTTTTTTAGAAAAACAACCCAAACCCCCTCAGAACAGAAATCAAAGTTCCAAACATGAACAAGTGAATGAATGAGTAGTGCCACCGTTATTGTTGATCACTTGGTTGGTTGTGGCCTGGTCATTGGTTATGGCCTGCATGATGCAAGCGTCTCCAGGAGGTGAGAGGGAACATTTCTCCAAGTGGTGAAGACGGCCTCACGAAGGATATCTATTGTCTGGAACTGTTGTCCGTTTTTGTAAACTTCTCTTGTCATCCATCCCCAAAGGTTCTCAATTGGATTTAGATCAGTTAGTTATTTTCCTGAAAGAAGTCCTTTGTCCTGGGGCTTTGTGAACTGTAACCTTGTCCTGTTGAAAAACCCAGTGGTTTCACAGACGAGGTCCTCAGTCATGAGGGATGCAACATCTGCACAGAGCCAGGGGCCATTTGACCTGCACCACCTGGAGCTCCATTGTTCCACTGACGGAAAAAGCACCTCAGATCATCATGGCGCCCCCTCCCTGTGGCGCGTAGAGGATGGATCTGCTTGTCTTTCTTCCACTGCTTTCTTCCACCTTCAGTGGACCATGTTTGGTGTCTCTTGTAAAGTCCAAGCTGCAGTTCTGTGACGTTCTAGGAGACGACGGCCTTTGAAGACTTGTTTTTGAAGCCCTTCAGAGTCAGATGTGTCTGATGTTATTGGGCTGCAGTCGGCACCAGGAACGGCCTTAATTTGGGTCAAGGATCAGCCAGTGTCTTGACAGACAGCCAATCGGATCCTCCGGCTCAGTGCTGGTGTCTTGACTTTTTTGTTCCATAACAGGATCTTATAAGAAATTAAAAATGCCTGTTTTACTGCATCTCACCTCAGCAGTGATGGAGAGAGGCCCTGCATTTTCCATGAGAACGTCATGACCGTGTGAATACCTGACAGAAAATGACACTGAATTTTTGCACATATTTGGGCTTAAAAGGCATGTGATCCTAAACTTTTTTTTTTGTCTCGCTCCTATTTCATATTGCATATTGAAGCTCTGCTTGGAACCTTGGTATCCAACCATGCAAAATGTGCCATTTATTAAATTGGTCTTAAACTTTTAATTGGGCCAGTACGTATCAAATGAAGGAGCACAAATCTCAAGAGTTTTACAGTGATCCCTCGTTTATCGCGGGAGTTGCGTTCCAAAAATAACACGCGAAAAGTGAAATCCGTGAAGTAGTAGTTTTATTATTTTCCAATGCAATACTGAACTATGGAATGAAACCAAAAAACAAAACCTGTTTTAAAGCCCAAAATTAGTTTAAAACAATAATTTTAATATAGTAATACAAGGTTGGAAACATTGTCACTCGCGTATTTCACAGTCTGTGCCTCTTCGTCCTGACTCCGCTCCGCTGTAGCGTCTGTTTACTGTTAAACCATTCCTGTCTCGGTCCCCTGACCGTGGTCGGAGGACACAGGGGAGATTCTCTTCTCCAGGGCCGAAGGGTCGCTCGTCCTCCGGGGTTTAACTCCCTATTCTGAACCCCACGGTTGTCCAAAGTGTAGTGTGAGTGCAATGACGACCTCAGTTTGTTGCTCCAGAGTTTTGGCTTTATTTTACTGTAATACACCCTCGCTAAGCCCCGGTCGCCGTCCTCACCCAGGTACCCACACTTTCACACCCGCTCACTTCGCGACTCACTCTCTGACGCGCAGATTGGCGCGCGCACGCAGCCTCTCTCACTCACGTACCCCTATGTCACACACAGAGCTATCTGCCAATAGGAGCTAGACATACATCTCACAACACTACGTTGTCGGCGCAGAGCGTTTCTTCGACATTGTGGGTTTTGTCACCGAGATAAAATGCAAACGTAAAGTTGTCAGAATGTACAGAAACGAAAACTGTTGACAAGTGAAAAACCAATACAGTACAGCGTCAATATTTTATTTCTAGACAACAGTAAAGCCCCTGAGCCAATCAGGATTCAGAGCACAATGCACTGTAAAAATATCCGCACTGTAAAAAAAATCCGTGAAGCAGCGAAGCCGTGAAAGATGAAGCGCGATATAGCGAGGGATCACTGTACTCCCTTTTGTATATTTTTATTACATAATTTCAGTGAACTGAAAGAAGAGGAGAGTGCTATTAAGAGCAGGTGAGTGTGAAGAGGAGCCACTGTCTGTCGTTGCTGCTGGAGACAAGGGAGACCAACACAGTGTCACAGACACGAGTAATCAAACATGTATAATCAAAAATAAATCATGAAATGCACAAAGTGGAAAGGTCTGATAGTAGAGCAGTGGCCAGCAACCCATATTAAAAGTATGTTTTAAGAAGTGTTTTCCTTACAAAAAAAAATCAGAACTATAAATTATTAAACCGAATGAACAAAACACTCATGACATGTGCAGACAAACTTACAGCTGTCATCCGTGAATTTATTGGAATGTTAAGTTTATATCATAGGTGTTTGTTTGTTTTTCTCTTGTTAGCAGAAACGGTAACATCGGGGACTTTTTTGTTGCTCTGAAACTCAAAACGTATCAAAATCAAAGCAATGTCCTGACCCGTGTATTGTTGCATCCCTAATGGATATATTGTATGAGCATGGCTGCCTTCTGGCTAAATGGCTGTTAAAAAGCTTTTTTTCATAATGTCAGCAGAGGGAGCTCTAACACAAATCTAATCATTTGGAAATAAGGACTAAGTTTGGCCTAGAAAATTTCACAGTATGGCATTAAACGTTGTGTCTTTGTGTTTCCGGAGACAACATGTACCCTGAGCTCCAGCGTATCCCTGTTCCTCACACACGCACATACATCACATCTCTGTGGTTTCCTTCTTCACCAGTGTTTCCCAAGACTCATCACAACAGGCCTTTCACTGAGGGAGGAAGGCCCGCTAATGTGAGGGTAATGTGGCTTACAATGGGCTTATGACACACACTGGTCACACAATCACATGTGTGCTCAGTGGGACTGTGGTCTGTGTGTGCATGTGGGAGGGAAGTAAGGATTTCATATTTTTACTAATATTGTTTTACACCTTTGGGAAACAATACCTTTACTTTAGTCAAACAAACTTGACGAATTTTATTTTTTTTAGCTCACACAGGAAAAAAACTTTTTTTTTTTTTTTCTTCAAGAACACATGTGTATTGTTATTGGCCTTTAAACTTGCTGCGGAGTACCTTTGCTTTGGCATCTTGCGTTTTAGTATGTATTGATAACCACATGACATTCCATCCTGTGTGTGTGTTTTTGTGGGGCTCAGCAAAGGCATGCTCATAAACAAGATTAATGAAACAAGCGTGAATGAAGCAAAATACAGCTTCATATACATTTTGGAGGGATAATGTTATAACATGGTTAAAAGCTCAAAATAGTCCATCCATGCAGGAGCAGCAGTCTAGGCAGACTCACAGACTTACCCCAGACACTTAATACCAACTGCTTTACACTCAGCCGCAAACCATCCCAGTACATGCATGTGATCATCACCATCGAGTAATATCTTCTGCTAACACCAGAGACGAGATACTGTGAGCCCCAAACCGGATCCACTTCGATCTCTGATTGTGTCTAGAAAGTACTCCACAAAAACAATGAACAGACAAAGGGCAGCCCTGACAGAGTCCAACATGCACTGGGAGCCTGATAGAAAGTATAGAGTTAGTCCAGTGTTCCATGACTGGGACAAAAGATGCACTGCTCCTCCTGAATCAGAGGTTTAACTATCAGTCAGATTCTCCTCTACAGCACCCTGGAATATCCTTACCGGGGAGGCTGAGGAGTAAAATCCCCTTGTAGTTGGAACACATCTTCGGGTCTCCCTTCTTAAACAGAGGGACCATCATCCGGTCTGCCAGTCCAGAGGTACAGTCCCAGACCAGCACGTTATGTTGCAAAGACAGAGGGGGGAACAAGGTGAATAATTTGAATAACCAATAATCAAGACACACACCTGAAGGTCAGATGACACTAAAACGAAGTCAATCATGAACCTCCAGCCTTGGGTGTCCTGGTGCCACGTGCAATGATGGGCATCCTTGTGCTTGAACATGGTGTACATTATTGACAAACTTTAACTTGAATAGTTCATTCATGGAATAGATCAGTTCAGAGACCTTTCCCCCGATCACCCCTCTCCAGATGTCACCGTCGTTACCCATGTGGGTGTTTAATTCCCCAGTAGAATCCCCAGAGCACCACTAAGTGCCCCTATCATGGACTTCCGAGAAGGTCAGGCTCTGCTGTTTGGCCCATGGGCCAAAACATCAGTGAGAGGCCTGTCCACAACCTGAAGGAGCAGGGACACGACCCTCTCATTCACCGGGTGAACTCTAACGTGTTGGCTTAGATGGGGAGCTAGAAGCAAGCTTGCATAATAATTGTCCAGTAGATTTATGACCATGAAAGTGAACGAATGATTTCCGCATTTGTAGCAAACGTAAACTCATAAAACTGAGACAGCCACATGCTCGGCCTGAAGAGCCTGACCACTGAGCAGAAGCTTATCCACTGTGGCAGTACACACCTTTATGACATGTGAGACAGACTATGGTGTCTGAAAACTGCTTTTAAATACAAACTGTCTGTCAGAGGGGAGAGAACAACCAACATAACCTTGTATTTTCACAGGCCTGTTTATGCAATGAATGTGAAGTACAATATTATTTAAAAGTTGCTCAAGTAAATGTAATAAAGTACTACATGCTGTGGTCTAGCTCTGTCTGTACGACACGGACATTTAAAGCATTCAAAAGGGTCTTGTGCTTTTGGACTGTTTTTTAAATCAACTCTGTCCCTTAACTGGTGTAAAAGCGGTGTAACCTGTGTCTTCAGGTGCCCACAGCCAGCGTGACCATCGAGGGAGCATCTGCACTGAACCGAGTGCGCTGGTCAGCCGGAGGGAAGGAGGTGGCTGTGGGAGACTCGGAGGGCAGAGTGTGGGTCTACGACACTGGAGAGGTACAACTGAAATAATGGCATAAGACTGAAAACCACATTTATTAAAGTGCGTATGACAGGTTTTTATGATTTGTACGTACGCCTGAACACGCCTGATCATTAGCAGCACAGAGCGCCAAACCAAAGGCTCAGGGGGAAGTGAAGTTCTACATCCCATAAACTTTAATCCAGTCTTTATTCTGGACCAACTCATCTCGTATCCAGTTTTGGGCACAAACAGCTGATGAACTGATACGTTTAGAATAGTGCAAATTACCTCCAAGACCCGTGGCACATTTCACTCCCTATCAGGGGTGAAAGTAAGGCGTTAGGGTCCATTACTGCGGACCTGTACGTTGTACCTGTAGGCACGGAGATGAGCTCCTCCACCACACGCACGGAAATGTAGTCCCACTAAAACCATTGCCTCTGGAGTCAAACCATCACATTAGACACAAACTTAATCCAGGGTCAGGCTGTGCACTTTTGGAGAGTTAATCGACCCAACCCCGAACTCTTAGCACTCACGTTAACAAACTTGATTTGAGCTCATTCATTTTGGATCTAACTTGTCTCCGTGCGTCTTTACGGGTCGTGAGCAGTGCAGGCACAGACTCCTCTGTTTTCAGCACAAGTGATGAAGAACCATGAACCAATCAGAGCAAACGCCACAGCACATCTACAAAGTTTAGCACTTCACGCACTTTACGCATGTATTGTTTTGGAAATATGCCGCGTGCAAATGTAACGAGGTGTTATGTACTTTATGCTCCCAGAATAATCCCAAGAGAAAATTGAAAGAATGAAAAATAATGGCCTCTGATGGAGTTTATTTAGGCTGTTGTGTCTCAGAGCTACAGTAAAGTCTAATGGTTTACATCCTTTGTCAAAAGTTAACTACATTTTCATTAGGCTTCATTTAAAACATAGTCTTGTGATCTAAACATGACAGACAGGTCGCTTTGTCCAGAGGCTTCCAGAGGAAATGTAAGTAGATTACAGACTTAAATGAATATTACACAGAAGTGTTGCTGGATGGAGTCAGTCTTTATGTTAAAATGCATCAGAAAACTGTGAAAGCTTTGGAGGGGAAAAACACCATGACCCTGGTTTGAACACAATTTGACATTGTGATGTTATATATTGTATTATTATGAATTCAACCTAAACTAAATTATAACTGCTTACTGTGAGTGTTTTATACTGTACTATAAAACACAGAGAGGAGCAGAGGACAGGACAGCTTTAGACACAGGATTGTAACTTGGAGTTCATGTAAATGGAGGGACAAAACATTCAACAATGCACAAATTCTACTATTTTCAAAGGATAGATAAAAAACTGAGAAAAAGAAAATAATTATTAATATCTAAAGGAGCGGTTGTGAACATAAAGTGTATGCCACTTGCAGAGCAGAAAGAGGAACCGACACTTTTCCTCAAGTAAGAGACTGTTACATGGTCCAATATATTACTAAAGTAGGAGGCAAAGAGGAAAAAAATACAAGTATTTAAGTACAATTTGATTTAAAAAGTTACTCAAGTAATTAGGGCTGCAATTAACAATTACTGTATTTTGCTAGTCAGCTGTTCTTTTGATTAATTCAGTATTTGTTTAACTTAAAGCTAAAGGGATGTCACTTGAGGGAGTATTTATGTCCACAGTAGGTTTCATCCAAAACACTCCATCTATAATAAAACCTGTTCTATCAGCACGTGACATGTTTTGGAGTGTGTATATATATATATATATATATATATATATATATATATATATATAGATATTATATAGATATTAAGTTATAGTAACGTAGTTGACAATTATTTTAATAATCAATTAGTCATGATTGATTATTAATATTTCAAACATAAATGAGTCATACTGATTTATATATTGTGTCAGACAGACTTTAAAATTGTGAATTCTTCAATCAATATCCTTGTACTTAAACTTTGTAAACATGCACCCAAATCGCTTTGTTTACTTAAAAAGTATTATATTACACAGTATGGTTAGATTAAAGTGTATTAGACTTGATTTGATTGTACTGTAAATGTGACTCAGAATAAGGTGCATAATGGTGAGTCCATACTCCGGACTGAGGAGGGGCACATTTTACTTTTATTGGTTGGATACACATGTCATGTTCTTGTGTTGTGCAGTTATCCATGCCTCACACTGACGACTGGGCCCGCTTCGCCCGCACCCTGGTGGAGATCAGGGCGAGTCACGGTGATGGGGAGGAGGAGGGCCCCATGGAGCTGTCCACATAGGGCCCCACAGCACCCAAACGCCCCAGGTCTGTAAGGGCCACTGTAGCATGGACTCCACTGCTGCTACTGCTGTTACTGTCGCGCCACAACCAGACTCCACCTGGACTTGGGCATTATAGAGTCCCATACTCTGCTCAATCTACTTCTTGAACCACACTATAACGATGTACTCCTTTCAACAAAATAGTATCTGGAGTCGTTTCATTTTATCTGTTGACTACTTGAATCTTTTTAACCCTTTTTTTTTTTTTTTGAATTATTTTTAGATTTGGAAATACATTGTTGGTTTGCAGCACAACTCATTGACTTGGTTTACTTTATTTTAATGACTTGGATTTGGACATGGACTAGAAAAACTGTAAATTGTATCTTATTACTCCGCTGTATTCTGGGGGTCTCTGGTGGCTTCGTCTGTGTTATTGCTGTAGGTTTTGGTAAAATCACTGTGAACCCAATGAAACCCCACTTTACCACTGATAATTCTGAAAACATGCTGATAATCCATCCTAAAGTAAGGAAGATTTAGTTTAATGTATGCACACTAGAGCAGAGGGCTGCCACAACAGATTTACATTTTATGATTATGTTTCTTGCTGATAATCTTTCTTGCTTTTCTAGGTAAATAATTAGATAAGATAAGATAAGATAAGATAAGATAAGATAAGATAAGATAAGAGTGACACATGATCCACCACAAAGTCCTCTGTAATATTTGCTTTATTTCTGTGTCGTATACATACGTGAACTATGTAACTTTTCTGATGACGTCTCCATGGAGATGGTATTGCTTTGCCTGGATTGTTCCACTGTAGGACATAAAACTTCCCCATCTTCCCCAAGTAGGTGAAGAAACCAAGCCCAGTTACAGCTCACATCTGTGGAGAGGTCACCCCCCACATTAAGAATAACAGCAGTAAAACACCTGTCATTTAATAAATGCTTGGTATGAGTTTAATGCCGTGCAATCAGGCCGACTCCAATGATAGTACAATTACTTCACAAAAATGACTGGTACAAGTAAAAGTACTGCTGAAACTTCTTTACTTAAGTAAAAGTACAAAAGTACACTGTCATAAATATACTTAAATAAATAAGGGACTGTTAAAAATGAATCAAATCAAATCTCACCAAACAACATTATCACAAAATGCCTTTCATGGTATGATACTTATTGCAATATTGTACAGTAAACAGAATACACCTGTATACCTACTATACCTGTTTTCCTTTGAAATGCCTTGAAAGGTGGGTGTGAATCATTGCTGCCATAATCCAAAGAATTAAGATATAATAGAGTTTACTAACTTATTTTTTCATGACATCTGCAAGTGATCCTGGATCCAAAACAAACATAACAATGCCTTTAATCAAAGAAGCTTTTAATTCTATATAATGTGACAGGCCAGGATATTATTGTAAGACTTTACAATGTAATGTCATGATTTTGCAGTTATCTGTCATTTGACCCAGGCAGCTGTGAGCAGGTCCGCACCAGAAAAGTTACACAGGGCACCTCCAGGATGTTGGACAAGTACAGATATGGACCGGTTTAGATTTGGACAGACCCGTTTCAGCTTGTTGCACCATTTCCTTTTGCCTTTACCGCTCCAAAAATATACTCATAGACATTTGAAGAGATGGTGTGGTGCTGTCATAACTGTATTTTAATGTTCCTTCATTATGTGCTTGGATTTATATTTCAGTATTTCATATGACGTCAGATATCGCCTGCTCCCTGTTGCATTGACTGAGAGCCTTATAGACGTAATGCTTTGCCAATTGCACTATGTAATATGTATTACTGTCCCGATAAAAAAATGCTGTTGAATAAAAGGCAAAAGTCACATTTTCATGGTTGGATCTTAACAAGGTTCAAGTAGAGCTTCAATAAGCTACAAGAAATGAGAGTGAGACAAAAGAAAAGTTGAGACTGAGAGTGAAAAAGAATTTACAGAAGAAAAACATTTTATTGAAAGCAATTAAACTAGTCTTTTCTGCAGCAGATCAAAAGTTTAAGACCACACCTCAAAAAACAATCCAAACCCCCTCAAAACAGAAATCAAAGTCCCAAACATGAGCTCAGTAATGAGTAGCTCAGTAGTAGCTCCATTGTTCCACTGAAGGAAAAAAGCACCTCAGATTATTATGGCGCCCCCTCCCTGTGGAGCGTAGAAAACATCTCAGGTGGATCTGCTTGTCGTGACAGTAACGTTTAAACCATCAGGGACATCAAGGTTACATTCTTTCTCATCAAATAATAAAACTTTCTTCCACTTTCAGTGTCCCATGTTTGTGTCTCTTGTAAAGTCCAAGCTGCAGTTCTGTGGCGTTCAAGGAGACGAGGACTTTGGAGACTTTTGTTTTTGAAGCCCTTCAGAGTCAGATGTGTCTGATGTTGGGCTGCAGTCGGCACCAGGAACGGCCTTAATTTGGGTCAAGGATCATCCAGTGTCTTGACGGACAGCCAATCGGATCCTCCGACTCAGTGCTGGTATCATTTGTTGTTTCTTCCACTTGACTTTTTAATTCCATAACCCTCAGATCTTTTAAGAAATTCTTACTGCGTCCCACCTCAGAAGCGACCAGAAACAACCTGACCACGTTCAAACGTTTTTTTTCCTTTGCCTTCATAATGTCATGACAGGTGAACACCTGACAGAAAATGACACTGAATCTGCATTTTTGCACAGATTTGGGCTTAAAAGGCATGTGGTCCTAAACTTTTGATCAGCTGCAAACAGCCTTTTTCACTTTAATTGTTGTTTTCAATAGAATGCTTACTTAAACTCTTTTGTTTTGTCCCGCTCCCATTTCTTGTAGCTCTACTTGAACCTTGTTAAAATCCAACCATGCAAAATGTGACTTTTGCCAATTATTCACCTGGTCTTAAACTTTTGATTGGGACTATGAGTACAGGGTCATCCATCTTGTTTTGTGTCTATAGGTCATTTTGCATGCTCATTTTAAGAAATCGTATGAAGTCATCTTCAGTTTGAACCGCTGTATTCTTCAAAATCTATAATTATATTGTTTCAAACTGCTTATAGTTCATGTGTCAATGTTTACGAATACTGAAAATGTGCTGCTTTGAATTCGTCAATAAATGAGTGAGAAATGAGTGAACGGTGTGTTTTCTTAAGTTCGTACGTTCTACACATGTTCTGGTTAAAGTTATTGTCCTCTACATTTGACCCTCCTTCAGTGCCGCTGGAGCATCTCCTCAGGAGCAGTGGTCGATGTTCATGTTTGTGCTAGGCTTGGTCAGGACTACTGCAGTAGTATGTACATGTATCATGTAACAAACAAACAAATCTCAAAACTTTAAAGGTAAAATATAGTTTAAACAAGAAATATGATGCAAAATCAACCAACTATCTTACAATAGTTTTCCCTTCTCATTTACCCTCTCAAAGTTGTGTTTGACACCCCCTACCCCTCTGACACACCTCACACCCCCAAGCCCCGCCCCCACCCCCCAGACACGTCCTGCACCTCCTAGACACCCCCACCCCCCAGACACGCCCCCCCAGACATACCTCCCACCCCCTAGACACGCCTGCACTGGACTTTGTTCTCTGATTTTTTTCTTCGTAGTTTGTGATACATGTAGGATTCCACAGTGTTCTGAGACCATTTTAGCACAAATGAAAAATAAATAATCCCCTGCTCTCTTGAGATCTGTAGCTCATCAGCATGAAGGGGCAGGCCCATCATCTTGAGGGGGCGGGACCATCAGCATGGTCCAGCAGAGCAGCACTTTGTAGTGGTAACATTTACGGTGATGTACCGTGAGAGGACAGGTGAAAATCAGCCCAAAAGTCTGCTGACCTGTTTCTTTTAAAGTCCATAAACATTGCACTTTAAAGTCTAACACACAACTCTAAAAATACAATATGTCCTCTATAATTTAGAGAAATGTATTTTTTCTTTATGGTTTAGTTGTATGTAAACTCCTACACATAAAGAAAACGTACGCATATTTTAGTTTTTATTCTTCACAATCTATTTGCACATTGCACTATCTGCCAACTGTACATTCTGTATATAGTCTATCTTAGTCTATTTTATTCTTAACTTTATGCATGCCTTTTTATATATTTTTTATATTTTATTCATCGCTTTATGTTGCACCTACGCCGAAGTAAGTTCCTATGTTTGTGAATTTCACTGACAATGGCAATAAACCGCTTCTGATTCTGATTCTGATTCTGATTCTGATTCTGATTCACTGCTGTCTGTTCTGAATTGTCACACTCGGTGGTCACGTGTCCAGCATGAGTCATGTGTACACGGTTTTAATGGTGGTTCTGTCAGGCAGCCGGCGAGGCCCCCCCCCCCCCCATTCAAAACTTTGATTTTATTGAAATGAAGTTCAAAAGGCAAAAGGATAGTAGCAGCAAACAACACTTAAAATAGTGAAATGAATTCTTTCAGATGAAGAAAAGTGTTGATAAATGATAAAGTATTGCTGTTATTTCTAAAATGCCAATTAATGTGTCTGTTTCTTCAAAAGGTCGTACAATTACTTTAGTCAAAACTGGCAGAATACAGAGTCTGATATACTGGACCACTTTACTTTCACAAAGGGCTACTCAGTTCTTCTGGTATGGTCAAATTAATAAAAGTAAGTGACTTATAATGAATTATTATAATTGTTTAATAAGGGCATGTTTGTGTGCAATATATAAATGTATATCTGAATTTTGAAGATATAATGGAATTTATTTAATTTCACGTTTTTTTTTTTATACTTTTCTTTTACCAACAAAAAGCTGCAAAAAGGAAGCCAATCAGAACCGTTCTGCACGATCTGCTGGGGATCCAACCAAATCTCTCCTGGTTTAGTCCTGATGTAGAAGTTCAGACTTATTTCCGAGCAGTTACTCAGGTCAGTTTGTGGTCTGAATGCAGGAGTCGCTAAATGAGAGTCAGTGAGCGTGTTTTATGTGATCAGCTGAGCGTCACTGGTTTAACACAAGAAAATATGGCCCATGTCTCATACACAATCAGACACTGTGACAACACAGACAAATATAGTTTCACTCAAAAACTCTTGTTTTCAAAAACCCATAATAGTAAAAAAAATATATATATATCTAGCAATAATAACAATTAGGGATAAAGAGAGCAAATACAATTGTTCCAACAATATAAGACTGGATTCCTCCGTATCTCTTGTCTCCTTGTCCTCTTCATAATGAGCCCTCTCTCATCCTTTTCTGACGTGACGTTGTGAGCAGGGCCCAAAAACTCTACAGCTATCTCATTAGCATTAGAATTTTTTCTTTTTTCTGCTGAATAACATCCACTTCACAAAGATGTGTCACACTCCCAGGTAAAGCCTCCAGGGGGCGCAAGGGAGCAGCCAATTCATATGCTAATTGGCTAATTATTGGAGGAATACGGTGGTAAGTATTGTTTTCATATTTTTTTAGGCAGAATTAGTGTCAACTTTTGCACTTTATTTGACATGTCTTTGTCATTCTTGCAGTTGCACATTTAGGTAAATTTGTGTCTATAACACAGTTATAACCACATGTACATATAATAAGCACCATTTCTATAAACCCAGAGCTCTGAACTTTCACACAGTTGTAGTCGACCCGTGGGACAATAACTGTTTTGAATTTGGAGGGTCTACTATGAAGTACATTTTTGATAGAGCCATTTGAAACCAAGCATTATTTTTAAACATCAAATAATGCAAAATTGTATTTTTTTGCTCTAGCTTTGCCTGTTCACCGTTTACATTGCTTTCATTCATGTCACCAAAGTAGAATTCTGCACCTTTCAAATGGTGTATAACACATGTGCTGATCAGAGTATACTCTTTTTAATACAATTACAATTAAAAGACACTAAGTGAGGATGGAAAAATAGTTAGGTAAAGTCAGTAAAAAAAACCCACATGTATATAAAATTAAAATTCACACCCCTGTCCAATCAGAGCAGGCGATCCAGTGTCGTTTTGATGGTTTGTAAGTTAAAATGTCAAATGTAATACATGCTAACATTGCACTCAGGTACAAGTTTAAAAATCTACTCAAAAATGTTCTCAACGATTATGAATAATATCATAATTGATAATAATTAGTTACTCTCCACTCCTGCCACACTGTATACATTTATACATACATACATATATATACATATATATGTATGTATATGTATATGTATGAATAAATGTATACATGTAAACATATATATAGATATCTATACAGATATATATAGGCTATACATCTTTAGGCATTTTCAGTTGTTTTAACAATTTACATTTATATTTTAACCCATTTTATACAATAATGTGAACTTAAATAATGTTCATAATGTCAATCTAAAATAAATCCAGCTGTCTCAGCGGCAGTTACAATCAGGTTTGTTTTTGGATGGAGCACACAGCCTGAGATGAGAGTGACCTGGGTGGAACATGTCTCCTCTGAGCAGGACTGAGGTCTGGACCAGATCCAGACCATGGCTGTCAGACCATCTGATCTCCATTTGGTCTCCAGTGCTGAGGAGCCACACATTCAAATCATTCCACAGTCCAGAGAAAACCTCAAACCCATCACTGAGGCTCGCCAATACCATATGTTTGTTTAAATACTCTGCGTGGAATGGAGCTACAGGACTAGACTTAAGCAGGACCACAACATATTTAACTTAATCAGATTTTTGATCAGGCAAGATTAAAAGCCTTTCTTAGTCAGGCTTTTATGGGAGACCTGGGCATGTTGTCTTCTTTCTTACAAAATTAAACAATTATGTATATTCAGGGAAAATGATCACACTAAAAACTCAACAGGTTTATCTTATAACAGTGTGAAGGCTAACTCACTTATCTCACTTTAGCTTCTGTCACCTTGTAGAATTGTCACGCCCCTTTATTCAGAATAATTAACCTTTTTCTGTAGACCTCTGTACCCATAGAGCTCCTTTACCATGTGACTACATTTACTGAGGAAGCCATATTGACAGACAGAACTTTGTCATTAATTGAAGTCACAAAAGACAAAACATCTTAAAAATGAATCAGATAAACATGAGAATCAGAATCTGTTTATGCCATTGTCAGTGATCAAAATTCACAAACATAGGGACTTGCTTCAGCGTAAGGTGCAACATAAAACAATGAATAAAATATAATGAAATATATAAAAGAGGCAGAAGATTAAGAATAAGATAAAATAAAATAAAGTAGACTAAGATAGACTAATACTATATACAGAAATGTACAGTTGGACAGACAGTAGTGCAAATTGGCAGAGCAAATAGATAGCTCTTTTATAATAATATTGTCAAAGTGGCAGGTGTTATAAAGTGTTCATGAGTCCAACAGCAGAGGGACAGAAACTGTTCTTGTGGCGGGAGGTTCTGGTCTGGATGGACCGTAGCCTCCTGCCCGAGGGGAGGGGCTCAAATAGTCCATGTCCAGGTGAGAAGGGTCAGCTGTGATCCGACCTGCTCGTCCCTGAGTCCTGGAGATGTACAGGTCCTGGACAGATGGAAGGCTGCAGCCGATCACCTTCTCAGCAGAGCGCACAATGCGCTGTAGTCTCTGTTTGTCCCTGGCTGTGGCTCCAGCGTACCACACGGTGATGGAGGAGGTGAGGATGGACCACACGGTGATGGAGGAGGTGAGGATGGACCACACGGTGATGGAGGAGGTGAGGATGGACCACACAGTGATGGAGGAGGTGAGGATGGACCACACGGTGATGGAGGAGGTGAGGATGGACCACACAGTGATGGAGGAGGTGAAGATGGACCACACGGTGATGGAGGAGGTGAGGATTGACCACACGGTGATGGAGGAGGTGAGGATGGACCACACAGTGATGGAGGAGGTGAGGATGGACCACACGGTGATGGAGGAGGTGAGGATGGACCACACGGTGATGGAGGAGGTGAGGATGGACCACACGGTGATGGAGGAGGTGAGGATGGACCACACGGTGATGGAGGAGGTGAGGATGGACTCGATGATGGCCGTGTAGAACTGCACCATCATCTGCTGCAGCTTGTCTTTTCTCAGCTGCTGCAGAAGTACATCCTCTGCTGGGCCTGACTGATGATGGAGCTGATGGTCAGCTCCCCCTTGAGGTCCTGAGTGATGGTGGTGCAGAGGAAGCGGAAAGAGTCCACGGTGGTGATGGGAGAGTCTGTCAGGGCAAGGGGGGGCAGGGGCGCTGAGACTTTCCTGAAGTCCACGATCATCTCCACTGTCTTCTGCGCGTTGAGCTCCAGGTTGTTATCGCTGCACCAGGACACCAGCCGGTCCACCTCCCTCCTGTAAACAGACTCATCGCCGTCCGAGATGAGTCCAATGAGGCTTGTGTCATGTGTCGTGGCTGGAGGTGCAGCAGTTGGTGTACAGGGAGAAGAGCAGAGGAGAAAGTACACAGCCCTGTGGAGTTCCTGTGTTGATAGTCTGAGTCTCTGAGACATTCTTCCCCAGCCGCACGCACTGCCTCCGGTCCGTCAGGAAGTCAGTGATCCACCTGCAGATGGAGTCAGGCACGTTGAGCTGAGAGAGCTTGTCCTGGAGCAGAGCAGGAGGACGGTGTTGAATGCAGAGCTGAAGTCCACAAACAGGACCCTGGCGTAGGTTCCCGGGGAGTCCAGATGCTGCAGGATGAAGTGGAGGGCCAGGTTGATGGCGTCGTCTACAGATCTGTTGGCTCTGTAGGCGAACTGCAGTGGGTCCAGGGCGGAGGAGGTGAAGGACTTGAGGAGGGGCAGGACCAGGCGCTCAAATGACTTCATGACGACAGGCGTCAGCGCCACAGGCCTGAAGTCATCAAGTCCAGTGATCCGGGGCTTCTTGGGGACAGGGACGATGATGGACGACTTGAAGCAGGCTGGGACATGGCATGACTCCAGGGAGGTGTTAAAAATGTCTGTGAAGACAGGAGTCAGCTCGTCCGCACAGTGTCTCAGGAGGAGGGGGAGACATCGTCTGGTCCAACAGCTTTTCGGGGGTTGGACTTCCGAAACTGTCTTCTTACATTGTCTCTTTGGGAGGTGGGGGGACCCGGGGTGTGATTGGCAGAAATGTCCTTTGTAGTGAGAAGGATGGGGGAGGGGGGTGATAACTCGAACCATGAATAGAAGGAGGCTGTTCAGTTAGTCTCTGGTCATCGGCAGCACGGGGGGCTTTGGGCTTGTAGTTGGTGATCTGCCTAAGTCCCCTCCAAACCGCCGTAGGGTTGTTCGCAGAGAAAGACTCCCTTAGGCCTGTATTGTACAGAGATCTAGCTCTTGACACCTCCCTGCTAAATCTGTACTTAGCACCTTTGTAGCTCTCTCTGTCCCCGGCTCTGAAAGCTGCTTCCTTCTGCTGCCTGAGCTGCCTCAGTTTGGGTGTGAACCAGGGCTTGTCGTTGTTATAAATCACCCTGGTGCGTGTGGGGATGATACTGTCCTCACAGAATTGGATGTATGACGTCACAGTGTCCGTGTACTCATTCAAACCATCCGTGGCAGTTTTGAACACATCCCAGTCTGTAATGTCCAAACACGCGCGTAGCTCCTCCACTGCCTCTGGTCCACTTCTTAGAAGTCCTCACCACAGGTTTGGAGAGCTTCAGCCTCTGTCTGTACGTGGGGATCAGGTGGATCATGGCGTGATCTGAGAGCCCTAGGGCAGCACAAGGAACCGCGCGGAAGGACCCACTCACTGTAGTGTAACAGTGATCCAGCGTGTTCTGCTCTCTGGTCGGGCATTTAATAAACTGTCTGTATTTTGGTAGTTCCTGGCTGAGATTACCCTTGTTAAAATCCCCAAGGATGATCAACAAGGAGTCCTGCTCCGTACTCAAAATCCGCTCCGCTAACATGCGCTGTGCGTCCTGCACGTTCGCGCTTGGTGGGATGTAAACAGCGGCCAGAATGAATGAAGCGAACTCACGTGGAGAGTACAATGGTTTACAGTTAATGAAGAGGTATTCCAGATCAGGAGAGCAGAGTTTGAAGATCACAGTCACATCGGAGCACCAAGCGTTGTTGATGAAGAAACAGACTCCACCGCCTTTTGTTTTTCCACCGGAGAGATCCCTTTGTCTGTCGGTGCGGAGGAGCTGGAATCCCTCCAAATGCAGTCCAGGATTGACTCGCTGAGCCACGTCTCTGTGAAGCACAAAACAGAAGACGAAGAAAAGTCTCTGTTCCTCTTCATCAGCAGCGCCAGTTTTTCCATCATTGCTGAGTGAGTGGACGTTGGAGAGGAAAATCCCAGGTAAGGGCGTACGCGCACTGCGTCTCCGAAGGCGCACGAGAGCCCCCGTGCACTTTCCTCTTCTGCGGCGTCTCACTCTTTTGGCCAAAACTAGCGCCAAATCTGCAGCAGATGCTAAAAAGACTGGAAATAGGTCCGTGGGGTTAGAAGTTCTGATGTTTAAGAGCTCCTCATAAGAGCACGCTGACACAGGATTTACGCACAAAAATAAACAATACAGAGCGCACCAAAACACCAGGGCAGCGCCATCTTGGAAAACAGGCATTAGCAAAACATTAGCAACCCTCTCCCTCTATCACCAAAACTATCACCGGAGTTATAAGTGAGCTATACACTTTGTAACAAAGCCCTGTACCAATAACGCCCTAGTAACCCTAACCCTAACATTTGGAGTTTGGAGTTTGGAGCTCAACTTGACTAAGACTAAGGAACTGGTCGTGGACCTGAGGACGACCAAAGCTGCTGTGACCCCCACCTCTGTCCAGAGGGTCAGAGTGGACCTCAACCGAGTGGACCTGTACCTCCATCCAGGAGGTCAGTGTGGACCTGTACCTCCACACAGGGGGTCAGAGTAGACCTGAACCTCCAGCCCGGAGGTCAGTGTGGACATAGGGAAGCAGTTCAAGTTCTTGGGAGTGTATCTGGACAATAAACTGGACTGGAGCAAGAACATGGACACTGTCTACGAGAAGGGTCAGAGCTATCTCTACTTTCTGAGGTCCTTTGACATCTGCAGGACAATGTTCAAGATGTGGTCTTCTGTGGTGTGCTGTGGTCTTCTGTGGTCTGCTGTGGTCTTCTGTGGCCTGCTGTGGTCTTCTGTGGTCTGCTGTGGTCCTTTGTGGTCTGTTGTGGTCTGCTGTGGTCTTCTGTGGTCTGCTGTGGTCTTCTGTGGTCTGCTGTGGTCTTCTGTGGTCTGCTGTGGTCTTCTGTGGTCTGCTGTGGTCTTCTGTGGTCTGCTGTGGTCTGCTGTGGTCTGCTGTGGTCTTCTGTGGTCTTCTGTGGTCTGCTGTGGTCTGCTGTGGTCTTCTGTGGTCTGCTGTGGTCTGCTGTTGACTTCTGTGGTTTGCTGTGGTCTGCTGTGGTCTTCTGTGGTCTGTTGTGGTCTGCTGTGGTCTTCTGTGGTCTGCTGTGGTCTTCTGTGGTCTGCTGTGGTCTGCTGTTGACTTCTGTGGTTTGCTGTGGTCTGCTGTGGTCTTCTGTGGTCTGTTGTGGTCTGCTGTGGTCTTCTGTTGACTTCTGTGGTCTTCTGTGGTCTGCTGTGGTCTTCTGTGGTCTGTTGTGGTCTGCTGTGGTCTTCTGTGGTCTGCTGTGGTCCTTTGTGGTCTGTTGTGGTCTTCTGTTGACTTCTGTGGTCTTCTGTGGTCTGCTGTGGTCTTCTGTGGTCTGTTGTGGTCTGCTGTGGTCTTCTGTGGTCTGCTGTGGTCCTTTGTGGTCTGTTGTGGTCTTCTGTGGTCTTCTGTGGTCTGCTGTGGCAGTAGTGTGCATAGACTCAATAAGATCATCAAGAAGGTCATGTTGTGTGGGAAGAGTTGGACTCTGACTGTTGTGTCAAGAGGAGGATGTTGTGATTTTGATCCAAAAGTTCATCCAGTGGAGAGAGTTCCTCCAGGTGTACAGGTCCGGTCCTGGACTTTCCCTCCCACCACAGTGTGCTGGTCGGCTGCACGCGCTCGTTCAGCAGCAGACTGTTACTGCGGCTGCTCCACTGAGAATCAGGAAATCCTTCTGTCGCATCAAACTGTGGCACTCTGTAAATGCATTTTATTTAACATTTATACTTTGTCAGTTCACTTTATTGTGCAATACAAGTGTGTAAATTGTACATGATCATGTAAATAAGTGGAGGGGTATTTTATTAGTTAAGAAAATGTTATTTTTTTTTGTTCAAACTGGAGTTTAGTTGTCAAAACTGATACTTGAGATTTAGATTTACTTTAGATGATAAAAGAGATCTATTTTATCCTTCCTTTCCTGTTCAGCCCTGACCTTGTCCATATTAAGTCCTAGTCCTAATTTTAATGTGGTGTTTGAGCAACTGTGAAGCTGCAAGTGCAGTTTGTGGAGGGCCGGTGAATGTTCTGTGCATGTCCCTGAGTCTGTATTTTTTAAGCTGTAAACTAGAATACTGTCATTATATATAATCATTTCAATTTGAGCTACAGAATTTATAAAGCTGAGTTTGACAACCTGCCCCATGTTGTCACAGCCTCCAGTCGCATATTTATCAGTCTGTGTGATAGAAAGACGGTGTGAAAAAAGAGAAACATGGCTGAGATGTTGCTTGTTGCAGAGAAGGAACAGGAATAAGAAGACTTAATAATAGTAAATGTGCAAAACATACATCAGTAAAACAATTGAAATATGAGAAGGGTAAACTAGCCGTTCAGTTCATAATTTCTCTCTATACCTCCTCCCCGCACACACAAACTGTACAGCAGGCTGCGTTAGCACATTAGCCTGTTAGCGTGTGTGTCAAATGTTCTTATGTGTGGACGCTCACACTTTCAGCCTTAAACTCTTTATCGACGAAGGCCATTATTGAATGTCCACCTCTTTTCCTGCGCTCTCCTCCGCTCTCTGGGGCCGGGCTGTGAAAGGGCCCAGACAATAGTGGTAATGAGCCCAGTGGAGGTGTGGGGGTCCGGGGCAGCCCTCTCCAGCCTCTCAGCCCTGAATGCTCCAATCACCCTGGGCACACTCATTACCATCAGTTGCCCTCTTGGCCGCCGAGTTCAAGTCTGGCTTCTTGGTTTTTGTTCGGGGCCAAACGAGCTATTCACCGGCGCCTGATCAACTGGCCCCCGACCGGCCCCCACTGTAGAGGACCACCTGCTCTGAGAGGGCGAGAGAGTGGGATCTGACCAGCAACGCCAAGTCTGTGGCACAAATGTGAAATGTACACTTCAGCTGCTTTCACCATAATTAGAGGCGTTTGAAGAAAGAAACTGAGAGAATGGTCCACAACTTTTATTACAAAGGTGATAATGGAGAGCTGTTCTGCTCAATACAACGCTAACAATGGCAGACACATAGACCATTATGTGTTTCCCAACTTGAGGTACACGGACCAGGCCATGAGTAATCCTGGTCCGAGTTCTTTCATTCTCCTTTTTTTTTCTTCATTTGCACATCTTTGAATATTTTACCCTCCTAACACTTACTCACCAAAGATGTCACTTTAAATGCAAAGCCTGATATAATGCTCCTCATAGAGTCAGGGGGTCTGGGGTTTTTGCACAAACCAGATGTAACCTCCTGTAAATTGGTGGATTTTACCCGTATCATGTTGTGACAGGTAGCCTGCACTGGCACTTAAGGTTTTAACATTGGCTGCCCCCGCTCTCTGCTCCAGCGCCCCCTGTCTGTGAGCTGCAGCTTCACACTGAGCTATGGACTGAACCTCCAGAGTCCAGACAAGCAGCACACACGGTCAGTCAGAGCTAAAGTTTTCGTCTATGTGCACCGGGGCCGAGGCCCTCCTTTTTGGGGCACAGCAGCAGATTCTACTGGAGCACAGCACGTCTGGTAAAAAAAAAAAGCTTCACTCTCACAAATTTTTTTTAGCATTGACAGTAGACATTGTGATCTTATTTTATTTGTATTTATTTTTTTATGAACAAGGCAGTGTAATCCCTCATCTGTCTGAATTTGGCCAAGACGCAGCGGAGGAGACAGAACCAGAATGTAGTGCTGCATCTTTAATACGACTTGAGTTGTTCAAGGTTGCAAATCTAAATGTCATGGTACAATTTTTCCACAGTAGAATACAGTTTCAGCATACGACCTTTAGTACTGTACATTTCTGTGTTGTGCTTTATCGATCTCCATAATAAAAATGTAGTATCTGCTTTTCAAACAAAACAAAGACAGAAAATTAAACTAAATGAAGATCAAAAACAAACTTCCTCTAGTTGCAGAGTGGTAGCGCTAGAGCACCATAGCTCCACACGGAGGCTGAGCGGCAGGATAATTACCCAGACAAAGGGCTTCTGTGCCCGGGTGCAGCTCTGTGGAGCCGGCCTGTCTGGAGAACAGGCTGGAGCTCGTCCATCCTTCAGACTCCTGCTCCTGTGAGAGACGCCCAAACCAGACGTGCACGAGGACAGACGAGAGCGCGCCAGGACAGTCGAGTGCACATTAACACGTTAATGAGTCATAGAGCAAGAAACAAATTAAAAGGTGCCTGGCAAAAAGGAACTAAGATATCATTCAGTAACTTATGGAATGAAAAAGAGTCTGTCATCATTTCAGACAATTGTCCTGAGATGTGAGAATCAAATAAATACAATTCTAAATTGTTTACTGCGTCTTTTAGACAACATTTTATATATTTGGGCTCAAGGACACACCAGAATTGGACATGTCAAACACACAATGCAATGCCCTTAGATCCTGTAGTATTGGAACACAATTCAATCCTGTATCAAGGAAATCACAGGTGACACCTTTAAGTTATCTCAGGCTATTGTACACTGTCAAAATGTGCAGTTTATTCAAACAACAGTAAGGATAGGCTGACAGGTGTTAAGAAGAGAACAGAAAAATCCTACATCCATCCGTTCAAAATCTTTTTACTGAACTGGGAAGAACATTTATGATGGATGGGATGAATATGAAGCAAAGGGAACTTATATTTGACAATAGAAGAACATAAAGGGTGATTTAAATGTAAACATGTACTAACAACCAAGTGTGGCATTGTGAGGGTTAACCACAATCGTAAACACTAAAAATAAAAATATAAAAGCAACAAATACTGATAACGCCACCCCAGGAGTTGTACCTGGAGAGTCAAGATGGCAGCCAATATAAGGCGCACAGAGAGGTTGGTGAGACAGCGTAAGGTTCAGTTGCATTTATTTGATCTGAATTTAATACAGTTTGAAATAAATAATACCATAATGGCCGTACCTGTGTAACTGGGAGGTGGGACTAAAATGAATTTAAACAAAACTACCAACAACGCCACCCAGAGAGATGGATCTGGAGACAAAAATGAAACATAAAATAAGTATAAAGCATCATCATCCGAGGCAAGATGTTCCATTTACATTTAGTTGATTTAATATGCAGTTTGAAGAAGTAACTTAGTTAAACTCTTGTTTGTCCATAGAGTTTCACACCATTGTCGTTCTTGTCACATGTTTTCATTTAAGTTCATTTCACATTTATATTTTAGTTTCAGTAAAAATAAAAAAGAAGACAAAGCAGCAGGAGCTGCAGGGCCAGTGCCGTTGAACATCCTGGAGAAAAATGATTACATTAGTTTAAATTTCAGTTAATTCAGGTCAGGTGAGCCTGGCGTGGGGCACACACCAAGTGCTGCACCCATAACAAGCCCTACACGCCCAGCTCCAGCTGCAACGAAGGACTCCAGTGGGGGCCATGACCAACCCAACCACCACCTACCTGCACCAGCGGCTGAAACACGACACAATGGGTCGCCATGGCAGCAGCACTACAGATAACTTATATTAGTTATTATTACACAACAGTCTAAATGGATTGGAATGGACAATGGAAATGGAGGAATGATTTCTAACACATTCTTATAGCACGGGTGGCGCCATCTGCTGGCCAAAGATGAGCGCACCTCCGTACTGCTACACCTGCTTGTCGATCTCTGATCTCGGAGGCTAAGCAGGGCCTGGCCTGAGCAGTACTTGCTGGGAGTGGAGCAACACTGCAGTAGTGCAAACTGTTGTTGTGTCCTTGGGTGAGACACTTCACCGATCTTGTGTGTGAGAGTGAATGCAGGACAAGGGATGGAAATGATCCCATGGCTATACACCAGTGGATCTACAGCATGTACCTCATGTTCATTAACACAAAGTAAACCGTTAATGATCGTGTCTCAGTTGAGTCAGGCAGGCACCAGACAGCCCTACATTTGGTACGTATATGACAGGTTTGATGACACGTTTCACTACAATGTAATTTGTCCCCAGATGACAGTTTTTCACACTAATTCATTCATTCATTTTCTACCGCTTATTCCCGTTAGGGGTCGCGGGTGACTGGAGCCTATCCCAGTGACTTTGGGCCTTAGGCGGGGTACACCCTGGACAGTGACCAACTCGTCGCAGGGCTGACACAGAGAGACAGAGACAAGGACAAACAACCATTCACTCTCACATTCACACAGGGACAATTTAGAGTTCTTAATTAACCTACACAGTCATGTGTTTGGACGGTGGGAGGAGCCAGAGAACCCGGAGAGAACCCACGGTAACACGGGGAGGACATGCAGACTCCACCCAGAGAGAGCGTGTGATGTTGGGGTGGTCCGGGATTCGAACCCACGATCTCCTTATTGAGAGGCAGAAGCTCTAGCCGCTCTGCACCGTGCACCCCGTTTTTCACGCTAATTATTATCTAAAGTAAAATACCAAAAGGTTTACACACTTGAACAATGACTTGTGACGAGGCTTTGACCTCTGTAAATGTGTCGATGGGTTTGACCCGCTGACACGCCGGATTATTCAAATCTTGCCTGTTTTGAGGGCTAATGCTAATGGCTGTAGGGAAAATACATGATACTTCCACCAGAGTCCCTCAGATCATAATGGACTAGACTAATTAATTATATAGGTAGATGATGGTAACAAAAATTAAAATACTTTTTGACCATTTTTTAAAACAGAGACATCAGTTTTCGCCATTGAACTCTTCATATGGACAGATTGTATGTACCTAAAGGGTTGCCATACTTTCTGAGTACCCAGACAATAATAGTAACTCAGACACGAGCTCTGGTAAGATTCTTCTCTTTCAGACTGTGTGACCTACTGTAGATTACGTTACTGACAACAGTAAAGGAAATCCATCAATATTTCCGGCTTCTCCGTCCTCCCGGTGTTCTGCTCAGAAAGTGTTGTGGCTAATATTGCATTGATCTAATATGTCCACACTGTAATTTGAGCTTGTGTGCCTGAAAATAACAATTACTGCAATTAAGGTTAAATAGGGCTTTTAGCGTTCCTGAGCCCACCGGACCCCAGGCTCGGCTGATTTAAATGCTACTGCCAGCGCGCCTAATGTGTATAATTGTGTTAATATCCAAAAGTCCTGATTTAGTCATAAGTGAGGATTGTTGTGAATAATATAAATACTACACAAATGTGAGCACTTGGCTTCAGGGTAATTAAAGGGCTTTCCCAAAACAGCTCAAGTGTGTTCTCCAGCACTGGACTGTGGAAACACAATGGCATGAAGGTCCTTGGTTTGATTCCCGAGCGGATGAGGTGTGGAGTGTGGTTAGAATGAAACGAAAATCTATCCTTCTGTATGTGATGTGTCTTTCCATACATTACAACAACATTTTACATGGGTTATATTTAAAATCTCTTACTAACAGAAAATTGTTCTAATGTTCAGGCAATCTTTAATTTCTATTGTATTCAACAATTCATCAAAAGTTTGACAATTCTGGAGAAGTTTTGGCTCTGATTTCACTTTCTGTTTGAACACCGGCAGCAGATTTGTTTTCTTTACCTGTTTATCTATTAGGATCCTGATTAGCGATACCTGAGCTAATATTCCTGAAGTCCCAAAGCTTGTCTAATTTATATGATGACATTTAACATCGAGAAATAAATGGCAAAGTCACTGGGATAGGCTCCAGTCACCTGCGACCCCGGGAACGGGAATAAGCGGTAGAAAAAAATGAATGAATATATGCACTTTAAAGGTGCACTGTGAAACCTTTCTGCTGGAGGTTGCTTTCAGTTTCCAGAATGTTGCATCAAACATGCCTCGCTTCAGAGAAACAAGCAGGCGATGCCACAGTTTAACAAATTATATAAAACAAGCTTCTACTGGAGAATAATCATCACGGCATCATTAGGCTCTTGTTGGACTCCTCGCTCAAGCCATCCTTTCTTCTTGGCTGAAAATCGGACACTATTTTCAACTGAACGGGGCTGGTCCGGATTCTGGCTCTTAAGACTTGACCCGAGCTGGTCCAGAATGTCTCGCTCCAGGCCTTGAGTCTTTGCCCTCTCTCAGACCCCTCTCTGCTCTCGCACGCCGTTGGACCGTTGCCGTTGGTAACCGTAGCTACGCACAGAAAAGGGCCATGCACCTCGCAATTAGAGCGCAATCTGTTTCCATGGCTGCGCTCTCCTGAAGACTCTGCGTTTGCTTCTGTTGTCCCTCTCCTCTTTCATCTCCTCTACTCTTATCTCTTTTCCTTTCCTCACATCATCTCTTCTCTTTTCTTCTGCCTTCTTCTCGTCTCCACTCCTCCTCTCTTCTTTTCTCCGCTCTCCTGTGTCCTCCTCTTCTCCTTCCTTCCCCTCCTCTCTTCTCATATGAATGACAGACTGTGAAGTGTCTCATGTCAGGGCTGAGGCGTGGAGCTGAGAGTGTGGTTGGTCTAAAACATCGCTCCTTCTCTTCAGCGCGTTCCTCTGCCAGTTCCTCACGACAGATTTATGGAAAAGCCAGTAGATGACATGTTGGCTTGTACTGTATAGAGATGTGTATGTAAGTGGTTTGGCAGTGGTCCTTTGGGTGCTGCTGTGTCTGAGAGCCTGATGAGCCTGGAGACACAGGAGATGAGCCTGGGCCTGGAGGAGATGGGAGTAAACAGGATCAACGCATACACTGCTTACAGAACCATCACACAACTTTTTTGCCAAAAAATAAAAGGATGTATTTTATTTATTCTTTACTTTTAATGTTTTTATTGCACTGAACAACATAAAAATCCCTCTCATTAACACAAACCTAGCACTCACTTGTTCTTGTCTTTGTGGAAATGTTACTCCTTGACTCACATCACGATGACTGTGTTCAGGTCAATTGGAAACTCTAAATTGCCCATCGTGAGTGAATGTGAGAGTGAATGGTTGTCTGTCCTTGTCTCTGTCTCTGTGTCAGCTGCGACGAGTTGGCCCCTGTCCAGGGTGTACCCCGCCTAAGGCCCAAAGTCACTGGGATAGGCTCCAGTCACCCACGACCCTGGGCGGTAGAAAATGAATGAATGAATGAATGAGCCTAAGCCTTTACACACTGCACTGCCAGCAGCATTGGGAGTTAACTATTTTGTTTTTGGTTTGGTTTGTGTTTAACGTTTGGTTTATATTTTAAATAGTTTGTTGTGTTTTTTTCTACGTTTGTTTTGTTAATTCTCAGTTCTTCTACTAAAGGGGGTTTGGGAAAGGTTGGTCTTTTAAAAATGATTGTAAATAAAATTCTTTATTTTGGCACTTTCTGTTTTGCTCTTTGTTTATACCAGGTCTGCCCTGGATGGTTTAAGGGGACCTTACCTCCCGGTTACACATGTACCACCTCCAGGATGTTATGCCGTGTTGCTTTAACAAATTAATATGCCTTTTAAAGGGAGCGTTTTTAGAATATATGGTTAAAATGCTGTGCACATGACTTACGTGTGTCCCGTACACAGGTAAACCTGTTTGAGTCAAATATACTGGAGCTCTTATTGAGAACAACTGTAATGACTGACACAATGCACAAGTCCTTGTTTTCATTTGGTATTTGGTTCTCAAGATAATTCTCCAATCAGAAAGCAGAATGAGCCTCAGATGAGTCTCTCAGTTGGGTTGCCAGTTTTAATGTTGAAATCCAGTGTGTTTAAGCACGTGTCCTGTCACTGATCTGAGTGGGCACCCGTAGCCCTGCACCCGTATGTGTCCCCTATGCAGGGCCAGCAACACAGTGGCAGAGTGGCAAGCACTCATGCCTCACACTAAGAAACATGGTTTGACTCCCGGGCCAGAGTTTGCAGGTTCTGGATGAATGTCCTCCATGAACCCAAAACATGGAGATAAAATCCTCCAGATATGTGTAACAAAGAGAGGGGAGAGGCCAAGACTCTCACAGGATTTGTCATTTTAAAATAGCAGGTGGTCAGAGAGAAGTGGAGACAAATTAAGTTTTAACAAAGTGTAATATTGCAAAAGAACAAAACAACAGTGCTACAATTAAATACCAAAACTTGAAACCTCCTCTGCCCAGAGGAACTCTCTCTGCACTAGATGAACTGTTTCTCATCTGTCTGGAGGAACTCTCTCTCATTAGATGGTCCACCTTCCTTCCTCTTGAGTGGTTCTGGTCCACCTGCAGTCTGTCCGTCCGTGGCAGTAGGATGTGGTTCTCCTCTAGGTTTATACTTTTTCCCACAGTTTTTCTTCAAGAGAAGGAGGGTCAAAGAGATCCACTTAAGATCCCAAATCCCATTTTTCTCCCCAGTCTCCTAGTGTCTTGTCTTTATTTTATATTCCAGTCCAATTATTTGTGTCTTGTTCAGGCTCTGCAGATTTATAGAACCAGCCCTGGGGGCAGTGACCACAGTGCAGTTGTAACAGTGGAAACTCTACATTTTAAAGAATGACAAGAACAAGGTGCAAAATAAATACATTATTTTCTCACCTTGTTTTCTTGACTCTTGTCCAACAAAAAATAACTGTCCCCAGTGGCCATTCCATTGGAACTGCAGCGCAAAAATTTTCAGCTGACAGGGACCTGCAGCTTCCACAGAGGTCGGAGTTTTGCTGTTTTTTGCCTATTTTCATATCATCAACATTTTTCTGGATCAAAATCCTTCAGTTTTCTTAGAAACAGCTTTTTAAACCTTAATTTGGCAGTTCTGTGGACGTGATGGAGGAGAGCAAGATCTTCTGAGGAGGTGATGGAGGAGAGTGAGATGTTCTTAGAAGATGACAAGGAGAGTGAGATATTCTGAGGATGTGATGGAGGAGAGTGAGATGTTCTTAGAAGATGACAAGGAGAGTGAGATATTCTGAGGATGTGATGGAGGAGAGTGAGGTGATGGAGGAGAGTGAGATGTTCTGAGGATGTGATGGAGGAGAGTGAGGTGATGGAGGAGAGTGAGATGTTCTGAGGATGTGATGGAGGAGAGTGAGGTGATGGAGGAGAGTGAGATATTCTGAGGATGTGATGGAGGAGAGTGAGGTGATGGAGGAGAGTGAGATGTTCTGAGGATGTGATGGAGGAGAGTGAGGTGATGGAGGAGAGTGAGATGTTCTGAGGATGTGATGGAGGAGAGTGAGGTGATGGAGGAGAGTGAGATGTTCTGAGGATGTGATGGAGGAGAGTGAGGTGATGGAGGAGAGTGAGATGTTCTGAGGATGTGATGGAGGAGAGTGAGGTGATGGAGGAGAGTGAGATGTTCTGAGGAGATGATGGAGAGTGAAATAGTTCTTCTTAGAATTGTTCTGTGGACTTCTACTCAACTCAGTGAAGTATGAACCCAATATTTGTACTCGTCTCTCTCTCTCTCGCTCATAACGGCAGCAGGCTGTTAAAGCTCCAGGTTCTTGTGCACAAGCTGTGCGTCCGTCAGGAGGAACCACACCCAGTAGCTGTGGTCTCAGGCCTGTCATTATGAGAGCAAGGCTCCATCAGAGGAGAGAGCTGTAGACCCACTCCACCAGGCTGCTCCATGTGTGGCTCTGCCCTCACACCACAGTGTGTGTGAGGAGGAAACGGACAGAGAGCAGAGTAGAAAACCAAGCAGTCAAACATTTACTCAAACCTCAATTACAGCCCACAGAAGACCAAAATAAAGAGCATCATCACAACAGCCATGAACCCGCCCCCTGCCCTCTTCACACACATGCACTTTGGAAATAATCTACATTAAGTTTTAGTCTTAGTCCAGTTTGACCAAAATATGACTAGTTTTTGTGTCAGTAGATGTTGTCAGATATGCTTTGATAGGTTGAGTTAGGAAAGAATAATACAAGACTTGCGGTGATAGCGAGTGATTTCATTTATATCCGTTTCTGTCCAACAAAACAAATCCTCTCAGACACAGGGGTTACTTTTTAAACTGACTAGTGAGTTATAAAGAGAATAGCAGACACATGAAGTGAAAAAGAAGTCTTTAGATCGTCTTAAGACTTTTATTGTCCCCAGAGGATATTCTTTTTCACAAACACAGAACTTGTTTGATAAATGCACAAACAGATACAATCAACAATAGACATAAACAATAGAGTGCACTCAGAGGGGTCTATTGTTCAGAAATGTAATGGGGATCAGGCCCCTCTGCACCGGAGCGCCCTGTACCCCCGTCCTGAGGGCGGAGGGTGAGGTGCTCGTGTAGTGAGTGGAGTCCTGTTCTATGAAGAGCTCAATACAGTGTGCAAGGGAAGGAATGGAGAGCCCAACGATTTCTGAATATTTTTTTACAAAGTGGAAAATGAGTTAACTTCAATTTGTAGCCCTCTATAGATCAGGCGTGTCCAATATTTCCACAGAGGGAGCAAACTGAAACATTCAAGAGAAGGGCTACAGTCACTGCATTTAACTTGCCTGAGCCCCAATACTTTTAATGAGGCTTGGAAGATTCGTTTTAGGTTTGTATCAGTCTTTGTCAGTGAGGTTTCAGTGGTAGGATTACTTATATTATATTTACAGTAAAAAATATGACCATAATAGTCTGGGAGGCCTGAGGACCAACAAACATTGTTGTAAGGGGCAACAATGGCCCTTAGTTTGGACACCTCTGCTGTAGTTTTTTTATATTAATATATTAAGGTTACAAAAGCAAAAGAAATATTGGATATCGGGATTCCCTGAAAAAAATCATATTTGAACATTCTAGCCAGATTTTAACCTGAGTTGCCTTCCACAAGTTTGATCCAAGTTGCTCCTCACACAAAAGATTATTTGTCCTGGCACTGAGTCTGTGGGTCATCGAAATTTAATGACAACGTTTTTCCAAGTTGCATCTCCAAAACCTCCAATTGTAATAATCCAACATATTTGTACAATTGTTACTTACAATGTACTTTAAAACAGCAAATGAGAGCAGCCAGACTGTGCCAAGCTTTTCTGTCTGGTGATGGCTCTTAAACCTTCCTCCAGCTCCCACTGCAGAGGGAACGCACGTCTGGGGGGTTCTTTACCTGCAGAATTGAATCCACACAAGTGTGAGATTAGTGATCATTGAACATGTTGTCATGTATGTTGTCTGTTTGTGACAAAACTGTTTGAACTCCCAGGGGATGTGGGCCTCGCTTGCAGATCTCAATGGCCTTTCTGGTCCAGCCGTGGCATTAGATGCTTTCAGCACAGACGACCCTTGCATTATTCATTCCAGGATGTGGTTCTGTCTCTTGCGGTTGTTTCCTTTTTGCATTCTTTTTCGTTTTGTTTTTCTCTGTCACCCTATTTCCGTGTCTCTGTTTCATAGATTATAACTATGTAGCAGAGCAAAGCATACATCAGCTTTAACTAAACTATTAGAATTATTATTATATATGTATTTTTTTCATGTTGGAATCTATGCTTTGCTCAGACTCACCTGGTGCGACTGTGTCTGCAGTGTTGAAGCGGTACTCTTTGTTTTGATGGCTGCACTACAGTAGACCACGTGGTCACACAGTAGTGCAGCCAGTTATAGGAACAAAGCTTGCAGGAGGCTGCGGCATGCGGTCTTAGTTACTCTCAGTACGCCGCACCGCAGTTCCACCATGTGCATCATGGGCCAGGGGTTAGAATTCCCACTGACGTACCTACAGTCACCTTGCTCCTGCTCTTAAGTCTCCGGTGTCCCATAACCTGCAAAGGACCAGTGTCTATGGAGCCAGCTCTGTGTCTCTCTGAAGTCTGTCTCCTCCCCGTGTCTTTGTGTCCGCTCTGAAACCCAAGCGTTTGGGCCCTCTCCTCCCCCAGACACCCCATTCCCTCCCGCCTTCTCCCGGGACAGCACAGGTAGTCATTTGGTGTGTCTCTGCATGTGGTGACACAGGTCTGGAGGTATGCGGCCGGTATGCACTGCTCCTCTTTGTGCTCCTGTGAAAGTCCCCTGATTTAGGACACAATCGGTTCAAAGAGAGAGGTCAGAGTGGAGGTGCACCCCATCCTGCCCCTTACACACACACACACACACACACACAGAGACACACACACACATGCACACACACACGCAGACAGACACAAACACACACACACACGCACACGCACACACAGACACACGCACACAGAGACACACAGACACATACACAGACACAAACACACACACACACGCACACGCACACACAGACACACGCACACAGAGACACACAGACACATACACAGACACACAGACACACACACACACACACACAGGCGCACACACACACACACACATACACACACACACACAGACACACACACACCTACACACACGCACGCACACAGACACACACACGCACACACACACACACACGCACACACACACACACACGCACACACACACACACAGAAAGACACACACACACACATACAGAGAGAGAGAGACACGCGCACACACAGACTGACGCACACACACACGCACACACACACACACACGCAGACAGACACAAACACACACGCACGCACACAGACACACACACACACACCTACACACACAGACAAGACACGCACGCACACACGCAGACACACACACGCAGACACACACACACACACGCACACACAGACACACACACACACACAGACACACACAGACACACACAGACACACACACAGACACACAGAAAGACACACACACACACATACAGAGAGAGAGAGACACGCGCACACACAGACTGACGCACACACACACGCACACACACACACACACGCAGACAGACACAAACACACACACGCACGCACACAGACACACACACACAGACACACACACACTGACAAGACACGCACACACACACGCAGACACACACACGCAGACACACACACACACACGCACACACAGACACACACACACACACAGACACACACACACACACAGACAGACACACACACATACACACACAGACAGACACACACACACAGACACACACACACAGACACACACACACACACAGGCGCACACACACACACACAGACACACGCACACACACACACACAGGTGCACACACAGGTGCACACACAGACACACGCACACACACACACACACAGGCGCACACACACACACACACACACACACACACACACACACACACACACACACACACACACACCATTGGACCTGCTGCCCCTTAACCTTGTGGCACTATGTTCGTTAAATGACATTCCCAGACCCTTAACCCTCTGTTGAAGTGACAATAATCTATTTAAATGTACAGAGTGACAGTAAAGTCTTTGACCATAAATCAAACCAGTTCAAATCTCAACCAACTACGTAAAGATGATAATATATTTAGCACTATTTGAAACACTTATAGTTGCATTGCAATTTCACACGCAGTAATGTCTGTCGGCTCACTCAGATTACTTGTCTAGTACCGTAACTCACTGTGGTTGTGCATGCATTTACCTTAGTTAACACTAGGTGTCGCTGTGCCAGAGGGATTATAGGCACGCCCCAAATCACTTAGCTTGCTCTGTCCTCACTTCCTCCTTGGTTGCTTTGGTCTCCACACCCTCTGTTCTGCCTGTGTTCCATTGAGTTGCTTGAATGTCAGACTCGCTGGTTGCTGGTGTGTGCTTAAGGCTATGCCAAGCGTGGCCTACGTCTCTGGTCATGTTTGCTCTCTGGCAGAAGAAGCCCTGGATTGTGTGCCTCTGTGGTCTTTGGTGGTTCTGTCGCTCCTGCGGTGGATCAATGGTGCGACAGATCTACCTCTGCTGCGTTGCTTTGTTTGGTTCAAATTTGGTTTTGTTTTACAGCGCTGTGTCACTGATGCGCTGGGTTTTAGCTGTCAGGCAGCAGGTGACTCACTGTTTTAACTGTATGAATGGATGATAACACGTTACTTATTGTTATTGCAAATTTTGTTTTCAACTAACTATGGTCCCTTGCCTTGTTTTATCAGTAACTTACCTGTGTGACCTCAAAGGCCTTACTGGTTCCCTGGACTTTGCCAAAACAGGGAGGAATTGTTCAAAGCGGGTTACTCGTCCTGCCACATCAGTAATGTCCCATATTCCAGATACCTGTGTGACAAACTAGCCCTGCCACCCCTGTATCCACCCAAGAACTAGGACTACTGGACTGGTTAAATTAAGGCAATAAAAGAAAAAAATAAAAACATTTCACTGGAGAAGTAGCCAAAACCTTTACTCAAGGTAATTGTTATCTTTAAATAGTCCTTAAGAAAAAGACAGGAGAGAGAGAGAAGCAGGAGGAGAGAGAGGACAGAGAGAAGAGGATGCCTTGGAGGAGTGAGGCGCTGGCGTGGGGCCCAGGGCCTAACCACAGTCTAATCTTTGGCCGAAGAGAAGCTGCCTGTGGTGGGACTGGCGTCTGCAGAGCGGGGCCCCTCTTCTAGTACACTTCTTCAGAGCAAGCGGAGAGAAAGTAACTGCGTTCCGAGCAACTTGGAGCTGCCGCTGGCCACAGCCAGGCCCAGCCTCGTCCCAGTACGAGTCCCAACGGAGGAACCGCACATGGCGGTTCCACAGGAGAGAACCATCCAAACCCTCCTACAACCAAGGACCAGAGGAGACAGAGTCTGAGAGCACCTTGTGCTTATCAGCTCAGCTCTGGAGAACAAAGGCCCAAGGAGCTGACTCCCCTCTTCTCCAAGATCTGCGCCCGTCTTTTGACGTGATTTTGACTGCACACATGCATTTTCAAGAAAAGGACTTTTTGCAATTCTTCAGTCTACAACAGCAACCTTCGGGTTTTAATCTGTGACCATTTGCTGCTGGACCCAGACACTCAACAGAGAAGCGCCCCTCTCTTCCTCCTTTCTTCACAGAAGGCATCTTCAAGGACTTCAGACCACAGCCGTGTCCCTCTCAGCCCCAGACCCGACGCTCTGCAGCATCTGACCCTCAGGTCACACATGGGACACAAGGCTGGAGAAACTCTTGGGTCATAGGCGCACAGACTTCACAGACACAAACTGGCTTTAATACATTTTAATTGTTAAATTGAACTCCAACACATAACTAGATAGATCCAGAACAACCATGTCTAGTTTTACATCTTTTAATGACTAATTTGAATATTTAATCATCATATTTATCTGTTTGTATGTTAATCAATAAATCTCCATAAAGTGTTATTTTATTTCCAGAAAAGAAGTCAATGTCACGGTTACGTTCTTACAACCTTCAGACTGACCAACGTTTAATTATTAGTAATACTCAATGTACAATTGTCTATTGATAATTATTAATTTTGATATTTGATTTGGAAATTGGTAATTTGTTCAAAAGAGTAGGCGCCCTGATAACAAAGAAATATTAAGAATTAAATGAACTAAACCACACACTCACCAAGGGCTGTGTGACATGCTTTAAGTTCAATCCAATTCCTTAATCAGTATCACCATTTCCTCACATCCCCCTCATGTTGGGAGGGCATGATAGCACCACATGTTTGGTGTAAGGAGATAATCAAACCATATTTATATTCTTCCTAAAAAAGCAATAGAAAAAAATCCATCATATTTTTCCTTCAACATGCCTTGCAAATGAATTAAACTTGTGTAATTCTAATAATACATCTTATAATACAATAATAATTGAAAATACGTGTACCTAGAAGGCACAATTACGTCCCTCCAGCCAGACACCGGGCTGTGACACACCTTCTGACCTTCTGACGGGGCCTAGAGAACAGATAAGTGGAAAAATTGTAACCAGACCACTAGAAATATGCATAAACTTGAACTTAGAGAACAAGTTTGGCTGCTTACCTGTGCTCGTCTGTGTGGAGGCGCTTCTATGCTACTGTTTTGGTCAATGCGGACGTGTTTTACAGTGCATTATGTTATAAATAAGTGATCTGCATGAAATCATCTTCATGTCCAAACTCAAGTCTCTGGAAATAAGACTCATTTTCCCACTTGAATATTTGAATTCCCATGCTCTACTCTGCTCTCTCACTTCCCCGACTTTCTCCTCTTTCCCTCCTCCTTTTTCTTATTTCTTTCTCTTCTTCCTTTTCCTCTGTCCCTTCTCTCCTTCCTCTCTCTACAGTCAGAATATCAGTCCATCACATCTCCAGCTCTAATCAAGTGCATGCAGAGGACTATTAGAGTGTTTCACATCCAACACGGCTGATCAGAGCACGAGAGCTGCTGAAGGCCACTGGAACACACTTTAGGATCCTACACTGACTCACAGATGAAATATGAATGTGTTGTATTAATACTGATGAGTTGGATCCAAGCAGCGCAGCGTGTGAAAGGAGAGGTACCGCACTCACTGTCGATATTTGAAAACAGGACTGAGTGGAGTGTAACTTCTCAGTGTACGTGACGGTACGTATCATGGAGACGTGATGTGAGGGATGGTTATGGCACCCATTGCTAAAAAGGCTGTTATTACCATATTACTATCTTTTATTTATGTATTACACAGGGACATTGCACAATATATTTCACAAATCAGAGATAGCTTCAGCCTAATTTTTCACCTGTAGTTCCTGGGCCAGTAGGTTAAGGCGGAGTGTGCGAGGCGGCTTCGGCAGGTACTTTGAGCAGGTTTGTAGCAGAGTGAGGTGAACTGCAGTGTGTATCTGAAGTCTGAGGTCACTCGGCTCTGCTATGATTTTGTCTAGAAACTGTTTAATTACACACTTTTATCAGGTTTTATTCTTATGTGGCAAGACGAGCAGTGAATAGATTATAATAATTTGGTAAAATGAAAATGAAACTAAATTTAAGTTGTTGTAACAACACCACCCCCGGAATTTCACCGGGACAATCTGTAAATCCCCAAGGAGCACAGGTAAACTACCAATAATGAATCAGAAAGCCACAGTTTCCATTAGTTAACACTTTATTTTAACAGTTTGGAGTATTGTACAATTGATTTTATTCATTTCCACTTAATAAAATACCTAGGTGCTTCTTAAAATAGTTCTTTGAGGCGCACACCACCACACACTCCAGCGCCAAGACCGCGCCGGGACGCGCTTAAATAAAATACAGTGGGGTGGAGACAAAACAAGGCAGGGAGGAAAAGCAGCACAATGTAACACAGGAGTGGAGACAATAAAAAGAAACAGAGGCGGCGTGCTCTGTGCCGCTGCTGACCACCGCAGACACCTGAAAAAGGAATTTATAATTTACCTAAAACTAACGTTAAGAATGTTTGACACGGGGAAAATCACACGCAGGCCTGCCAGATATGAGAGGAAAGTGACCCAGGGCTCGACACCGAACAGGAGGAGCATTCAGTCAGACACCCCGCATGTGGACCACTGAATGGCACGTGAAAGACCAACCAGTGTTGCCCTGGTCGCATAATGCCGTCGAGAGCAAGCTACAATTGAGTTTTAATTCATTTTTTACTTGAACATAAACAAATAATAGAATGCCTTTACCTTTTCCTAAGAGTGAGAGCGTGTCACGTTGTACAACGTTGTACAACCAGGCGGCAAACTACAAGGAACACATGCATAAGATCCAGCAAATTTATGAATGGAGGCTACAGGGGCGTTACCTGTCACTACACCTGAGAGGGCGTGGCGACGGCACTGGCTCAAAGTTTATGAATGATGAGTAGCCACACAGAAAACTAAAACACATGGACGTTGCGTAAGAATTTGGGACATTTTTATGAATGAACAAGGGTAGTGGATATTCATTACCTGTCGCCACAACCATAGGCGCACGAGGACGCAGTGATGAACGTCAAATTTATTTAGAAACAGATCTACCTGAGCAGGAGAAGACGCGGCGAACACAAAGACCCGGAAATGCGTGTGGGCAAAAGGGGGAGCAACGAGAAAGGGAGCGCTTATAAAGTCCGCCAGCCCGTGCCTCAGGGCGCCAGGTAAGCAAGCACACCCCGGCACAGGCTCTGTAGTGTGTTATTAATAAGACTCGGAGAACACTGGTGCATTTAGGCGAACTCAGACAGCACCATCTTTACTGTACAACAGCATCAACACAGACCGTACCAACGCGCACAGGCATATGGGGGTAATTAACCACATCATCCACTTTTTAACTTAGGCTAACAGTATCATTTAAAATAACATTCAGAATAGCCTGTATATCCAGACATCTCAAAAGTGCAAACCATTTCCAAATACAAATGTGCTATTCCAGATATCTCTGAGGTTTTTTACGTACACGTTCAGAGCGTCTCAAAGTCACAGGTGGAGATTCTACCAGATCAGGTGATCAACTGATGTGTCCTTCTCAGTGTACACGTATGTTTCAGGTGCAGGACTCACAGTCTCTGTTTCTGGGTTGCTCTGGCGCGCAGCTGATTTCCATGGCGTCTGTTGACCATGTCAGAGTCTCTCTCTTTCACCTCGTAGGACACGGGTCCCGTTTGTCTCACCACTTGTCCAGGAATCCACTTGTGAGGTCCCCCCGCTGTGTTGCGAAGATACACCGACTCGTCCATGTCAAACGAAAGGTTTTCTGCCGTGTAGTCGTGTTGAGATTTTTGTTGATACTGCTTTTCGCAAACCTTTTCTTTGGTGCAGGGCTTTATAAAATCCAGACAGTACGGACATGTCTGTGAAGGAACAAATCCGCTGGAGATTGACCTGTAGTACAGTTTGGAGTGGTACGGTACTGTAACAAAAACAGCAACAGTTTGTCTTTGATATTTCCGGTGTGGCTGGCAAGCTTTTTCATGCCTGTTTTGAAAGTCTGAACATATCTCTCTGCCAGGCCATTCGTAGCAGGAAGCCCAGGAGCACTTGTTGTGTGCATGATGCCGTTTTGTGTCACAAAAGTGTGAAAGTCCTCGGACATGAAAGTCGTAGCATTATCAGTCACTATCTGTTCTGGTAGTCCATAGGCTGCAAACAGTCTCTTTAACCTGGTTACTGTTGCTTGTGTTCCAACCATTTTGTGTATGAATCCACCACAATCCTGAACATGTTGTTCAGGAAGGGACCAGCAAAATCTATGTGCAGTCTTTTCCAGGACTCACCTGGGAACTCCCATGGGTGGAGTGGTACATGTTGTGGCATTTTTTGCTCAAGTTGACATATTTCCCATTCTTTGCAGGTCTGTTCAATGTCACAATCCAGATGTGGCAACCAAACATATTTGCGAGCTAAAGCTTTGGACTTCACTATCCCTTGATGACCCGAGTGAACCTCTTTCAGCACAGCTTTCCTCATTTTTAAAGGAACAATAACTCGGGTACCCCACAAGATGCAGCCTTGCTCGGTGGAAAGTTCATGTCTTTTTGTGTGGTACACTTTGAGGCGGTCATCGAAGTTGGTTGGCCACCCTTCCATTACATACCTGTAAACTCTTGACAGATTCGTGTCTGTGCGTGTGACCCTGTGCGTGTGGCATTCAGAGGAGCTTCCTTCATGTGCTCTGTCAGTAGTGAGTGTACTGTTGCTGTACTCACCGCTGTGCCAACAGCAGTAGTCTCTGGTAGAGGACGTGACAGTCCATCTGCATTGCTGTGTTCTGCGGATTTTTTGTAGACAATGTGGTAATCATGTGCTGACAATATGATGGCCCACCTCTGAATGCGTGCAGCTGCTAGTGTGGGTAACCCTTTATGCTCACCAAAAAGTGTCAGCAGGGGGCAGTGATCAGTTGCTAAAGTGAAATGTCTACCCCACAAATACTGATGAAACTTCTTGACACCATAAATCAGTCCTAGAGCTTCCTTTTCTAGTGCAGGGCAAGCACTGTGCTTAGCATTGGTACAAATCTACCGTAATAATTCACAAATCCTAAAAACGCTTGCAACTCCTTCCCATTAGTAGGAGCAGGGGTTTCCTGTATTGCCCTCATCTTGTCTTTAGCTGGATGGATGCCTTGCCTATCCTGGATGTGCCCCAAATATTCAATTTGTTCTCTGCCGAACTCACACTTGGAACATTTCACTAGCTGGCCATTTTCCTGATGACACATCAGCACTTTCTCCAGATTGTTATGATGCTCTATTTCTGTGCATCCAGTGATCAGCAAATCGTCCAGGTACACCACCACTGGCAGATCTTTCATGATGTTCTCCATAATACGCTGGAATATTGATGGAGCAGAACTTATTCCAACAGGAAGCCGATTGTAGACAAACAGTCCCTTGTGTGTGTTGATGGTAGTGTACTTTTTGGAATTCTCATCTAACAACACCTGCTGATAAGCTGCTGCAAGGTCTATTTTTGAAAAGATTTTACCTCCACTGAGGGTGGCGAACAGCTCCTCCAAGCGTGGTAGTGGGTACGTGTCTGTCTCAATGGCTTGGTTCACTGACACTTTGTAGTCTCCACATAACCGTAGTGACGTGTCTCTTTCCTGCACTGGCACTATTGGTGCTGCCCAGTCACTGTGTTTGACGATTTTTGCTTCCTCCAGCCTTTACAGTTCACTCTCTACTTTTTCTTTCATTGCAAATGGAAGAGGCCTATGTTTGCAAGACTTGGGTGGCACGTCTGGCTTCACAATGATATTTGCCTTAATGTCTTTCAGAGTTCTCAGCTCGTTCTTGAACACTTCACTGTATTTGCCTATTAACTCTTTAATATTTTCCAGTTGAGCTTTAGCTGTCTCAACCAGTCCCTGCCACAGAGCGATGCTCCATGTCCTTTGACTACTATCAATGGTAGTTCAACAACTTGATCCTCGTATCTTACTTGTGCTACAAGCTGTCCAACTACTTGAATGTGTCCTCCATTGTAAGCTTCAAGTTTCACCTTTGCTGGTTGTAATGGCAGATGAGAGAACTTTTTCCAGTATGTTGCATTTGAAATAACACTCCTTGCTGCTCCAGTGTCTATTTCCATCTCCGTTTTTACATCGTTAATAGAGAATGAAGCCTTATACATTTCATCATCCTCACTACTCACTGTCATGATGGTAAACTCTTGTGGTTCTGAATCATCTTTAGCAGTCACGTACTTTGTGCCTTTACTCTGAGGTCTCTTGTAAGACATTGGATGCAAATGAATTTCCTGTGTTTTGGTGCGACATGCCTTTTTCAGATGTCCTATTTTTCCCCCAGTTATGGCATTTTGTCTCTTTGAAATGGCATTCATTTGCGTTATGATTTTTTCCTTTGCACCGATAGCACATTTTTGTTTTCTCCGGTCTTACCCTGTGAATAGTTCCTGAGCCGACAAGTTCATTTGCAGAGCCTCTCAGCTGTCGCATGTCTCTGTCAGAGGTCTCCATGTTGAGTGCGAGCTCAAACGCCTTTGCAAAAGTGAGTTTATCTTCAGAAAGTAACCTTCTTTGGCACGTTTCGTTTTTAATCCCACTGACGAACTTGTCTCGCAGAGCCGAATCCAGACCTGCGCCAGTTAGCTGCTTGTTGTTTTAGCTCTGCAACATATTGGGCAACAGTCTGATTTGGCTTTTGGTTGCACTAGTTAAACCAGAATCTTTCAGCAACTAAAATGCGCTTTGGCTCAAAATGCTCTTGCAAAATCTTTACTATATCCTCAAAAGTCTTATCTTTGGGCTTTTCTGGTTGCAGCAAGTTTCTCAAAAGTCCATATGTAGTTGCGCCCATTACACTTAGCAAGACGGCTACATACTTATCCTCTTTGATGTAGTTAGCATCGGAAAACTGCTCGAGCCGCTTGATGTAGGCAGTCCACGGCTCATTTTCTGTCTTAAACTCGTCGACATTGCCAATCTGGGCCATTGTACTCACTAGTACCGACACCGTGTGTCTCTGTCCCTCCGCAAATTATCCTCGTCGCCAGTTATAGTGTATTATTAATAAGACTCGGAGAACACTGGCGCATTTAGGCGAACTCAGACAGCGCCATCTTTACTGTACATTTTCGTAAAGTACCCAAAAAGAATACACGCATGCGCAACAGCGTCAGCACAGACCGTACCAATGCGCACAGGCAAATGGGGGTAAATACACCACAGGCTCCAAAAGCCATCTTAACACACTTAGATTGTTTGAAGGAAATTCAAAACTGAAATTTGTCCTCTTGTTTTTTAGCAACTAAAGTAAGAGCGTACGCAAACGTATCGGTGTCAGTTACTTGAGCATATGTCCTCACGATGGTCTTGTCCCAAGATAATCGGACTAAACTAAATCCAGGTGCAGACAACGCGTGCATGAGAGTGCAGCACACGGCTGGACTTCAGTGCCCAGTGGAATGCTACATGCATGGGCCACGCATGGCGACTGACTGTAGAGCTCCTCTCTGTGGTCAGTCTTTGCCAGTTTTGATGAATAGGACTAGTGTGTGGGCGTCGATGGAGACAGTGGGGAGCAACATTGGCGCCCTGGCCCAGTCGCCCTGTACAGAAGGTGGAGGTGTCCAACAAAACACTGAGTGCATTACGGCTCCGTGCCCTGTTCACAGCGGGCACCACAGCGAGCTCACGTTCACTGCCGGGGAACGGAGTGTATGGCCGTGGGCTTTTTCCCAGTCTGCCCAGACTAAACCAAGACTAAACCGGGTCTGGAACCAACAGATCTCTGAGAAGAAACTTGACTTCTGATTGAGAAAGAGCAACGTGTGCTCGTTCTGAAAGCAAATTCTGCTCATCTGCTCAGCAGCAGCAGTGGACGGTCCATGAATGGCACACCCAGCGACCTCGTCATCTGTCCACAGCAGCCGTCCTGGAGCCAGGGCTCAGTCCTTGACGATGGGTGTCGCTCAATACAGGGAGGACATGAGATGTCATGTTGCACAATGAATTTAGCAAAATTAATTCATTAAACCATGCTCCAAACCTTCTTTCGATTTTTTTCCCCCCAAAGATTAAAAATTAAATTAAAAAGAAAATCCCCAAAACATCTTCTTTCTATTTTGTTGTGTCGCGTACTTTTGGTTGTGACGTGTTGTCTGTTAATTGTAATTTGTTGTGGATATTTTGTTGTGTTCTCTGTTACTTGATTTGCCTTTCAGTTCACTGTTATTGAACCCTGGCCACCGTAGACGTGTGCAAAACAACAACAACAACAAAAAACAGGCCAGCAGGATTCCAAACTGTGTTGTCAATATCCTGTTTCTTGTGTGAATGATTTGATCTCTAAACCAACAGTAATGTCTCTTTGGTCACCACACAGCGAAGCAGTAACAGTGTTTTTTATTCTTTTCAAAATATCTCTGCTCATTCTAGTATAGGTATAGGACAGGGTTGTCAGGCCAAGCCAAACCTGTGTAGGAGCGTCTGAAAAGCCACCCAAAACCCACGGGACGTCCGGTGTAACTGTATTTTCCGCTGTTTTTATGACAGTAGCACTCAGTGACACAGACCTGCCCTTCTCTCTCACACCAGAGAAGTTCTGATGGCTTTTGATGTGAGGATTTGTCACTGAAGTTCAAGAAGATTAATCAGTTTCACATGGAAAATTGCTCTGGCCAAACTCGCAGACAATGTTTTTGACCCGTGGCAGTTCCTAAAAATCCACACTTTTAAAATATATATATATTTCAGAAAACTACCTCCAGTTTCTCCCCAGCTTCTTCCGCATTTATTGCACTTCAGCCGCCACACCTTGTTTTAGTGTTTTGTGTCAATACACAGGTAAGAGCCGTAACAAGTATGTCATAAGATCAATTCAATTTATTTTTGTAGCACGCAAAATCACTACAGCGGTTGCCTGGATGGGCCACAGGTAGAAAGCACCAGACCCTTCTTCTCTGCAAGGAAAAGACCAGAACCCTGTGGGGAAAAGTATGTTCGTCCAGTGCAGAGAGAGTTCCTCCAGGGAAATGGGAACGTCCAGGTCACAGGTCAGGGTCGTTGGATGGCGGCCGTCACTGGAGCAGCCGCCGCAGTGTCTGAAACAGAAGAGAAGTGAAAAAGAGACACAGTACAGCAATCAACAGACTACAAGAGAACTAGCATCTTTATATCTGCTTTTCTCGTCTTGTTTTCTGCATTCTCTCTTGTCCAATCATAACGCTGAGGTGCTTAGCTCCTCCTTTGCAAAGTAAACGTGGATTTGGTCCACGCTGGACCCCTCTAAGTGGTAGTGCCTTTTCTATTGATTTAACTGCACAGACGAATAGCATTATTAATTAATATCTCACTAAAAGTATGAATGTTTCTCCTCATCAAATCTTTACACAGGAAAAAAATAAACTGTTCATTCTCTTGACCTAGACTTTTCAAAGCTTCACTTAACAAAACTGAAAAATATATGATTTCATATACTGCCAATCATTCCTTTACATTAAGCATTAGACCTCTGCCTGTGAATGATGTTTGTCACAGGCCCATCGGGTGGTGGAGTGTTTAAAATAACACAGAAACACTCGGCTTTATGATGGAGCGGTTCATTGTCGGCTGCTGTCGGTGTCAGGACTAATGTTTTGTGTAACGCTGCTCCCTCAAGGACTCCAGACTTGCACAGGTTTAATGTTTGAATATACAAGACGAAAGAGCGGTCACACAATCACATTTACACAAACTTTTTAAGTGTTTTTATGCTTGACTCAGGCATCAAAGAAGATGAAATCCTGAGTAAAGCATATTTGATGGTATATGATGGTTATTTGTTCATTATAAATTGAAATAATGCTCTTGACTAGTGGTTCCCAACATAGTTTTCCTTGAAGCCCACACTGCACAGATTTAACTTACAGTCTGACACTTTGTATTGTTTGTGATGTTGCAACAGCATCAACTCACTCCCTCTGCAGGATGTGAGTGTCAGCTGCCATTTTCTGACCGTTTCACCTCAAACCTTTCCTGCAGCGTCTAGAGGATCTTACCCGCTTTATCGGACAAATTTTGTGATTTTAGTTTAAATCACATTGCCTAACCATGTTATGATGTCATACGGAATAAAGTTCTATGAAAAAGTAGAACTGCTTTTTTGTCAACCCCATGTGCTCTTCTCAAAAATGTAAACCGGAGATAGATACATTTAATACTATTTAGAACATTAAAACATCTCCACAAAAGTTATCGTTTAAAATGTACAAACATGACCAACAAGCTGTTTCCTGTAAATGGGAACTGCAGATGTTTCAAGTTGTGTCTTGTTTGATTCACACCATCTAGTTCTTCAAGTCATCTTTTCCTTGACTAAATCTAAATGTATTTGAAAACACAGTACAAACCAAAATATGTGATCATAAAACACAAAATGATCTCCATCAGTAAAGTTTAGAGTTTAACCACTGCTTTATGGTGTGAGGACGTGGTCTGCTCCACCACAGACTGGGACAGACAGCAGGACATTCCACCGTGTGGCTTTAACATCCAGCAGAGTCAGATATGACGCCTGTAAGTTTACATAACGGTACGATGGAAAGGAAACATTTAAAACAGCCAAAACAGGTTTGATTCACGCTCTGACTGTTTGCTGAATGTCCTTCCCTCTCTCATCCCCATTTCACACAACACTGCCCTGTCGAATTAAGCCTACAGGGCAAAAAAACACATAAAAAGGAAAACGTCTAAAACAGATCAGAGGATGGCTGTACCCTGTCGATGCCCAGTGTCTGAGCGAGACCTCATCATGTGACCAAAACACATCATTAAACATAATGCTTATGCAGTTGGAAACTCTTCATGTCTCATAAAATTAAGAACGTAAAACAAAGGCTGACTCTGGTCCTGTCGCGGTCCAGGCCGCGCGGGTCACTTGCAGATTACCTGTTACACCAGCTCTGGTTCACTGTGGTCCGTTATTGACGAAAGCCACGCAGATTCACGTGGTTTCACGTAGTTTCAGGCGAGAACACGTCAAAAATAGACTTCTTTGTGATTCTCTCCACAGACCCAGGCGACTGCTGGGGGGCTTCCACAGTGCTCCGAGGTCGGTGTAACAGCAAGCATTGATTTTCATCCCTGTAAGTCTTACAGGAACCGGAGCCGGACCGGAGTCAGTGCACACCAGGCGTTACAGCTAAATGCATCCAGCTGACATTTCTGGCTGTCCAAGAAAACACAAAAATAACCTACTCACTACTCACTACAGGCCGCTGTAGGGAAATGATTTACTTATATTTTATCCAAATGTATTTTATGACTAAAATACGCAAATGGAGCTTACAGTGCATTGTGGGCATTCTGAAGCACAGGTGCATTCTTGGTAAAAGAGCCAGCCGGAGGGTTAGAATGTGGAGGACGTGAAGCTTTGATGATGTGGACTCCTCCGAAGGAACACAAGACACATCTGTGGCCTGGTCCTGTCTGCGTGAGCTCCTGCTACTACTACTGCTACTACTACTACTACTGCTACTACTACTACTACTACTACTACTGCTACTACTACTACTACTACTACTGCTGCTACTACTACTACTACTACTACTGCTACTACTACTACTACTACTACTGCTGCTACTACTACTACTGCTACTACTACTACTACCGCCACCACTACTACCACCGCCACCACCACTACCACCGCCGCTACCACTACTACCACCGCCACCACCACTACCACCGCTACCACCACCACCACCGCCACCACCACCACCACCACCACCACCGCCACCACCACCACCACCACCACCGCCGCCACCACCCCCACCGCCACTTCCACCACCACCCCCACATACACCACCACCACCGCCACCACCACTTCCACCGCCACCACCACCACCACCGCCGCTCACCACCACCACCACCGCCACCACCACCACCACCGCCACCACCACCACCACCGCCACCACCACCACCACCACCACCGCCGCCACCACCACCACCGCCACCACCACCACCACCGCCACCACCACCACCACCGCCACCACCACCACCACCGCCGCCACCACCACCACCACCGCCACCACCACCGCCGCCACCACCACCACCGCCGCCACCACCACCACCACCGCCACCACCACCACCACCGCCGCCACCACCACCACCACCGCCACCGCCACCACCACCGCCACCACCACCACCACCACCGCCACCGCCACCACCACCGACTCCACCACCACCACCGACTCCACCACCGACACCACCACAACCACCAACACCACCACCAACACCCACACCACCACCGCCAACACCAACGCCTCCACCACCACCACCGCCGCCACCACCACCACCACCGCCACCACCACCACCACCGCCGCCACCACCACCACCACCGCCACCACCACCACCACCACCGCCACCACCACTACCACCGCCGCCACCACTACCACCGCTGCCACCACTACCACCACCGCCACCACTACCACCACCGCCGCTACCACTACCACCGCCACTACCACCACTACTACTACCAGTACCACCGCCACCAGCATTGTTACTACCACCACCGCCATTATTACCGCTACCACCATCGTCCCTGCCGCAGCCAAGCATACCACCACAACACAACAATCACTACTCTCATTACTCTCCCCACTAACACCATTACTATTACTACAACTACTACAACAAGTACTGCTACTAATACTACAAATACAACAGCCACTAATATTACTATTACTACAGATACTACTACAACTACTATTACTACTACTACAACAGCTTCTACTAAAACTAGTAATACTACTACTACTGTTACTACTAGTACTACTGCTATTACTACTACTACTGCTACTACTACTACTGCTACCACCACCACTCTACCACCACCATTACCACCACTGCCACTACCTAATACCACCGCCACCATTACTACCACCACCATACTCTGCCACCACCGCCACCACCACCACCACCACCGCCACCACCACTACTACTATTATTACTACTACTGCTACTGCTGCGACACTGCTACTACAACTACTGCTACAACTACTGCTACTACTATTACTACTGCCACCACCGCCGCACCACTAACACCACTCAACACCGCCGCCGCTGCCACCCACCACCGCTACCACCAACGCCACTACCACTCACCACCGCCGCTACCACCACCACCACCGCCACTACCACTACCACCGCCGCCACCACCACTACCACCGCCACCACCGCCGCTACCACTACCACCGCCACTACCACCACTACCGCCGCTGCTACCACTACCACCACTACCACAGACCTACCACTACTAATCACTACCACTACAACAACCACCACACAACCAGTAATACCACTTACTCACCGCTACCACCATACCATTACCGCTACCAATAATACCGATACCATACTCATGCCACCATTACCGCTGCTTCCATCACCGCGGCTACACTACTACTAGTACTACTGCTGCTACTACTACTACTACTACTACTACTACTACTACTATTACTGCTACTGCTACTACTACAACGACTACTACAACTACAAATACAACAACTAATACTAATACAACAACCACAGGTACAACTACTACAACTAATAATACTATTACAACACATACAACAACTAAAACAAGTACTACTTCTTCTACCCAATAGCGACAAATAACTTCTACCTCTATTAATAGCAGCTACTCCGGCTACTATTATTACTACTACTGCTACTACTACTACTACTACTTGTATTACTTCTGCTACTACTGCTGCTACTGCTACTACTAGTGCTACTTTTACTGCCAGTTGTACAACTACTACTACTACAACTACGGCTACTACTATTACTACTACTGCTGCTACTACTACTATTACCACCACTACTGCTACTACTAGTACTACTAGTACTAGTGCTACTGCTATTACTACTGCTGCTGCTACTACTACTACTATTGCTACTACTAATGCTGCTACTGCTACTACTACTACTACTACAACTATCGCTTCCACTATTCCTACAATTATTATAATAACAAGTACTACCACTACTACTACTTCTACAACTATTACTGCTAATATTACTACAATTATTACTGCTACTACTACAATGCTACTATTACAATTATTACTACTACTACTACTACAACTACTACTACAATAACAATTACTAATACTATAAAAACTACTATTACTAATACTACTACCACTACAAATACAACTACTACTACTTCTACTACTACTATTTTAGAGGGGGAAGTCATGAGCACCTAATGCATACAAGCATCACCTAATCATTTTGTTCATGATCAGTTTGTATAACCATTTGAGATGAATGAAATAATGTGAAAATAGTAAAGTAATAATGTGATGATTTTGTATTATGGAATTTTGTGTTATGTTTTAACCATCACAGTATTACATCATATAAAATCATCCCAAACTGCGTTATAGTATCACGTGACTGACAGTTAACATATGATACTACGGATTTTAAACCGTGTATCTACACCAATGGCAGCATTTATTCATAGTACAAGAATCCTTTGGCTCTTCCCTTTCCAGACAGTATCTGTGAGTGACCTGTGCCAGTCTGTGGTGCTTCCCATCAGATCCTCCTGTCACTAGATGGCACTGTTTCCCTTACAGACCTCCAGAGCAGACCTCAGCTGTGTGGAGTGATCAGGCTCAGTGTGCTGTGTGAGAACATGAGCCCCTCCAGCAACTACAACAAAACATCCACGTGACCGAAGAAGACCAGTGTAGCATCTGTGCAGGTTCACTCCAAACACTCTTCTTTTCTTATTATTACTACATCATTGTGACTACGGTTAATACAATTCATTTTTGTTTTGTTAATTGGGATGTTCTTTTGTTCAGTAGGACTACACATGTGGTTACCTTTGCTCATATTCATTTGTATTTTTAATGTGTCATTTACAGGGACAATGCACATGAACACATTTTTGTAAATGTGCCATGATGTCACTGGGGAAGGTGTAAAATGCCAGTAATAAAAAAAAAACCATCCATGAGACAGTACCACATCTACCAAAAGTGTAGGAGAACATCGGATATGCTTACTGTGTAAATGCCTTTCAAAATGTTGGCAAAGATGAGAAGAAGTACATCTTACACAAAACAGGTTGGCTTTTAGAGTTTGATGATGTCATCATTTCAGACGGAGTGCAGAGTGTGCACTGTGTACATTATAACAGGTAAGACTGTGTTTAGGACAATCACCGGCTGATCCTGATATGCACCGTTGATACGCAGAGGGAAAATGCAGAAAATGGTAGCGATGTATTTTATAAGACGAAGATAAATGGATATTCAAAATATCCATTTTGAATTTTTCTGACCAGTGCTGCGTTTTTGTTGTTTTAAATATGATTGTTTTGTTTTTGTCACTTTTAGTTGTGTTTTTGTTGCCTACAGTCCAGTTTTTATGTTGTCAGTCCTGTTTTTGTCACTTGTAGTTGTGCTTTGTGCATTTTTGCGCGTTTTTGTCGCTATTAGTATTTTTGTAGCTTTTTCAGAGCAAGTTGTACCCTTGCACTCTCTTTGCTAAAGCTATGCACTTTAGTCAATGGGAAATATACTTTTTCATATCAAGAAAAAATACTTCACATTATCATTTACATTTAACATGTTGAGTGATGTTTGGGACCACCCATGAAAGTGTCAGTGATGAAATGAAAGATAAGCAAAAAAATCTGGAACAGGCCAAAATGACCAGGTTTGCAGATTTTATGAAGAATAAAACAGGATATTGTGTTATTTGTGACAGAGATTATTGCACTTAAAAAAATTGCAGCCTTCACGATTGCATCCATTTAAATTAATTTGATTAATTGAGCAGTGTTTGGGTCAGAGAGGGGATAATGGGTTGTTCCTGTTTTTGACTGGTCTCCAGAAAAATGTGTGCATTATTTTCCTTTTTGTTATTCCATTTATGTAGCTATCGTACGTTTTTGTTGACAAAGTTTGTACAAGTATGTCTGTGAAAATCTACACATTTTATGTTTTGGGAAATTATGCTGCCGGAGTATGTCAACGGAAAATGTACATTTTTCACATTTTGCAAATTAAGAATGTAAATAAAAATGTACATGTTACAGTTTATCAATAATGAACCCTAACCCCAACACAGACTCTAACCCTAATTTACAAAACATAAAATGTGTACATTTTAGACAAACATACTGAACATATTTGACAACAAAAACATACAAAAGCCATGTAAATAATAATAAATTATACTTACATAGCACTTGTCTAGACACTCAAAGGCGCTTCACGTCCATTATTCATTCACTCCACACTCGATGGTGAGAAACTATTGTAGCCACAGCTGCCCTTGGACAGACTGAAGCGAGGCTGCTAGTGTGCACCATCGGCCCCTCCCACCACCAACCATTCACACACCCGTACACACACCCGTACACACACACACCCGTACACACACACACACACACACACACACACACACACACACACACACACACACACACACACACACACACACACACACACACACACACACACACACACACACACACACACACACACACACACACACACACACACACACACACCTCTCTCGTACTAGGCAGTGTGGGTGAAGTGTCTTGCTTAAGGACACAACAACATTTCCTCCAGCGCCCCCCTGTGGCCCCTGGTGTTCCAGCGGTCTCCCATCCAAGCACTGACCAGGCCCCACCTGCTTAGCCTCCCAGGTCTGACAGGACGGGGCCCTGGCAGCAGGTGTGGACACATTATGTGCTGTTGGATGGAGACTCGGTTGGGGTTTCATTGTCTTTTTTATTCCTGTAAATCAGAGGCTGCAGATGGAGCTTGAACAGTAATCTCATGCAGAACATCTGAGTTTTATGTGCAAATAGAATCTAAACTATAAGAATGGGAGATTCACATTTGTATTGTTTTATTACCCAACTGAAAATGATTTGTTAGAGTTTGGGACCATAAACATATATTATAATGATGCCTCCATGTTCTTTCTGACAAGAACCACTTGTTTGAATAATGCCACCATTTGTAAAGCAATTCCAGACAAAACAACTGACAAAAGACATTGAGCACGATTTAGTTCCATATAAAATACTAAAATTAGGTCAAGAAATCTGTATTCTGGCAGTTAAACAGCACATTTCAGCACAGAATTCTGACCTGACTCCAGCTATCGTTAAAATAAGAGCAGGAGAATGTTGTGATGTGCAGTTTGTATTTTTAAAGTGTTATCAGACATTCTATTTTGCTCACGTTCCATCGGGCCTGCTTCAGTGGTGATACATCGCCACCACAGTGAAAGTGAGTTTACTCCGAGGGATACAGCTGTCAGCAGCCGAGGATCCAGGGCTGAGCAAATGACAGACTGTGAGGGAGAGGTGGTTATGGGACGGACAACACACACACTCACAGCCAGGAAGGAGACGGAGCAAAACATCAGGAAAAACAACGGGCGGCCATGATGGAGACGCAATCCATCTGAGGCCGAGCAGGTCAAGAGTAATGATACACTACTGACCACCAGAGAGGGGAGAGGGGGGAGAGAGGGGAGAGAGGGAAGAGAGGGGGGTACGACAGCTCTTGCTTTTTAAACAGTTAATGGAATCAGATCCACACAAATACAAGTTTTGTGTTTTTGGGTTGTAAATATACACGCACAAATGGCCAAAAGGAAATACACATCGGATTGAACAGGATTTCTAAAATATTTTGGTTTGCACGGAGTACGCACCGGGAGAGGGTTTCGACTGCACAGGGAAAGAAACAGCCAGGTAGATATTATCTACGTGTGTGTGGACGTTTAGTAATGACAAAGACAATTATGTTTGTGTTTCTACTTTCACGGTCACAAGACTCGAGCGTCTGAGTGGGGAAAAAAAGGTCAGATAAACTCTGGACAGAAATGAAGTTTTAGCAAAATATTGATCAGACTGTCAAGTCAAGAAGGATTTATGGCCAAATCATACAAGTTTTAGTCACATAGAGCTCACGTTAAATCCAAGCAGACAGGATTAGTCATCTTTTTGAGTGGGGACATTACAAACTTTACAGCACAACGGTTTATTTAAAGGAGACCTTATTTTGTTGTATTTGGAGTGGTTGTCATGTTTGAGTAATCTTTACTGTCCTGTGGACCAGGCACCATTCCTCTGATACTGCCTTTTACTTACCTTCTTTGGCAGTTTTATTTTCTTAAACTGTGACATTCATAGGATTCGGTGGCGTTGTAGAGTGATTTTGGCTAAAACATTTTAAAAAATCCTCTGCTTGCTGTCTCCAAAGGGCGACGTACCGTGAAGGAGCAGCGGAAAAGTAAGTAGACTTGTTTGGTATGAAGTCGTTTTAGAACAAGATGATTATGTCACGGGCTTAGACAGGGACAAGTGTCATCCTGATCAAAAGTGTAAGGCCAGCTGAATAAATGGTCACATAAAAGTCATATTTTCATGGTTGGGTCTTAACAAGGTTTAAGTAGAGCTTCAATAAGCAACAAGAAATGTGAGAGAAACAAAAAAAATAAGGTTTGAGTAAACATTTTGTCGTAAACAACAATTAAACTGAAATAGTCTGTTCTGCAGCTGATCAGAAGTTTAGGACCAGACCTCAAAAACAACCCAAACCCCCTCAAAACAGAAATCAAACCCCCAAACATGAACTCAGTGATGAGCAGTGCCACCGTTATTGTTGATCACTTCAAAAATTGCAGCATGATTGATGCAAGCGTCTCCAGGAGGTGAGAGGGAACACTCCTCCAAGAGGTGCAGACGGCCTCATGAAGGACATCTACGTCTGGACTGTGCTCCATTTGTGTAAACGTCTGTAAACTTCCCTTGCCATCCATTCCCAACGGTTCTCAAATGGATTTAGCTCAGGGGAACACACAGGATGGTCTAAAAGAGTT
>CM033636.1:13263193-13273193 GCA_019453435.1 Rhinogobius similis | reverse complement strand
TGCACCCCATCAAGGCTTCAAAACATGTTATGAAGAGAAATGATCTATGTTGGATCAACAGCGACGCCCTGCCAGTGATCAGACCCTGTGGGCATAATAAGGTGGCCAAAGGAAGAGATACAGAGCACAAGTGTTAAGACACCAAAGCTCCTACCATGTTCCCCAAATCCAGCCCCTGAGACTGTACACCAGCCATAAGGAAGGAGGCCGTGGACTAGTGAGAGCCACTGTCCAGGATGAAACATCCAAGATCCACAAGTACATCAAGGATAAGGCCCCAAATGATGACATCCTCAGTAAATCTCTCAGGCAATGGAGAACAGAGGATGAGGTGCCGGAGGAGGGACCATCATGGGAGGACAAGCCCCTACATGGGATGTACCACCAGAGCATAACTGAAGTGACTGATCAAGAAAGCCTAGCAGTGGCTAGAGCGGGCCGGACTGAAGGACAGCACTGACAGAAAAACACCAAGGGCTCAAAGAAGAGCTGGAGAAGGTCTGGAAGGTGAAGGTCAAAGTGGTGCCTCAGGTGATGAGAGCACTCGGGGCAGTGACCCCCTGGAGGAGTGGCTCACACTTTCTTCATCTGAAAGTATCAATCCAGGGGCAGAGAAAAAAAAGTAAAAGATAAAATAAATACTGTTGTGCAAGAGTGGTTCATGTTCATGTACCAGATTCTTTCCATGTAACAAAGTAAAATCTGTTTTGCCCCAGAAATACTGTAAAAGCATCTATTCAGGTGAAAATGAGACCACAGCACTTTCTCTGCATCTATTTATTGCATGTTTTATTCTACAAGAAGCAGGAAGTTCACAGTGAGCGCGCTAATGTTTGCCTGGGACGGCAAGAGCCCATCATGGTTTCATTTAGGAGGCTGGGGCTGCATTAGAAATTGAGCGATACATTTGACTGCTGTAAAGACTTAGATGAACTGTTTTTCACGTTTCCAAACAGTAAATGTCAGGTACAGCAGCTTTAAATGATCAGATAATGATCATGTTTTCACTCAAATATATCCTCATCAGGCACCAGCTACCACTGCTATCAACAGCAGCTCCATTATTAAGAACGCTCACCCGGGGCACCAGGCTGCTGTGGATGCACCAAAGTAAGGCATCATTACAGAACTTGTTTGTTTTATGTTAAAAGAGACATACAGTACTCTATTATGCTAAGTCAGTTTTATGGGCTTAATAATGGTTCTCACTCATTATTAGCTTACATAGGTGTTTCTTGCATGTTTGAATAATTCTGTATTGTATTCAAAATAGTTGTCTTTTAAATGTAATTCCCAATTCCACTGACATATATAATCAATGATGTGACGATGCTGAGAGAGATGCGCTGTGAGTGATATGTCTGCACTCTGATGACAAACACTGGTGCTTTGTTTTCACCTTTTATTAGCCGGTAAATGCTGTGTGTTAACTCTTTAAATCCTCTATGATCAGGTTTACGGCCGGTCCACTCTGGCTCCTGGGCTCTTTACGGGCCTGAAGCGCGGCCAAGTCCCCCCTGCTCCAGTCGAGGTGCAAGGACTGGTGCAGCGGCAAACCACGCACACATGAGGACGGTTATTATCAAATAAAAGGGCTTTACAGAAATATGGAATAATCAAAAGCAGTGGTGTGTAATGCATTCATGAGCCAAGAAGATTAATGTTTTTAATAGCTCATAAAATAAGAAAAAGCTCTTTTATTTGGCCCACTGAGAGCAGTTAAATTAATTGAATAAAAGTGGACTGTGTATGTGAGAGCAATCACCTCAACAGTCCACTAGTGTTTGAGTTTTGACTGTGCTTGGCTGGATACGTGATGGACGGGTTTACTTGTTCTCCCTGTGTCCGGGTGGGTTTTCTCCGGGTACTCCCTTATACCCAATCGTCCAAAAATATACATAACAGGCTGATCCTCCAGTTGGGTCCTCCAGTTCAACGTCTGCAGCCGTCGCCCACTGCTCTGGACAAGTTTCACGTCAGGGGCGTTGAAGGACACATGGGGGACACTAATGTATACAAAACAAAGGATAGATTCTTGTTCTGTTATTTTCACCCACAGCCCTTTTCCTGAGGAGGTGTATGGAGCAGAGACAAATTGTAGTCAGGCCTCAAGTGGAGGAGTTCAAGTGTCTCAGGGTCTTGTTCACTGTGACAGGAGGATGGAGCGTGAGATTGACAGACAAATCAGTCTTGTCTGGTTTTGACCTGGTTCAGTTCCATGTTAGATCACATTTAGATCTGGGTTTAGTCCTGGTTTAGACCTTTCAAGTCTTGCCTTAGATCTCTATGGATTAGTTTGGTTTAGCTCTTCTGTAGTCAGAGGGTTAGGGTTAGGATAGAAAGTAATATTGAAATGCGCCTTCTGCAGCTGGAGTGTGGTCATGTGGGAGCTGAACAGAAACGCACTCTTACCGGCTCATCTTCGGCATAGGGTGGCTGAATGGCTAGCACTGTTGCCTCACAGCAAGAAGGTTCCAGCTTCAATTCCTGGGCTGCCCCGGCCGTTCTGTGTGGAGTTTACACTAGTTTCCCCCATCGACCCAAAATATGCCCAAGCAGCTGATGTCTTGACCAAGCCGAGCGCTGGACAGCAGCTGCTCCTGACAGGGTTCCCGAGCGGCACTGAAGGATGGGTCAAATGTAAATGCACCTTAATCTTACCTGACCAAGTCTAGCTCAAGCTCATGAGATGGGCATTGAAAGATGGGTCAAATACTGAGGACGTGCAGTGTACCTTACCTTTAAAGGACACATACTGTATGCATTGTTTGTATCGTCTTGTCTTGAGTATTTTTACTTTGACAGCTCATATTTTAGAGCATACTATTATCTATGAAAAGCATTCATTACTTAATCCAGGATTGGTGTTAGCACGCCATCTACTGGCAGCTTTTGTTTATGTCCCGTGGGAAAATAAAACAAAAGTTAGCTAGTCCCTAACATGCTAATGTACACTGTGACGAATGACCTGTAGAATTTACAATAAACACATGGCAAGAAAGTCGTCCGCGATATATTGTAATATTTTGGTTTATTGTTGTAAAATCAATTTACAGTAATTTGCAGGAATTGGTTCACAGGTAGTTGTTGGGGTTTATTTTACAGCTATCTAATGGTTTTGTGAAAATCATGAAATAGTTGTATAGTATTTTACAATATGGCCCTGTATGCCTAAATTACATTGTTTTAGCTGACATTTCAAATTACACTTTGCAAACATTTTTTCAGTAGCAGTTGTTTAACTCTTTTGTTTATTACCTGAAATAAGAAAAAGTCTGTAAAAAGCACCCAAGACGTAAGCAGGAACAAAAATACTTTATTTAATCCTTCCAGCTCTAGGCAGAATACACACAATTGCCAATAAATCTAGCAGAAGACAGACCTTGGCATCGAATCGTCGGCTCTGTGGATCCACAGACATGCTCCAGACACAGTTCATGCTTTTAGCTCATTCTACTTTTTCTTCTTCTTATCTTGATAATGCAGCTAAATAGTGACCATTATAACATGAGGACTGTCACTAATGATCATTTTAGAGGTTAAATGAATTAGTGAGTGATTATTTTTTTAATCTTATAGTCGACTGGTGAATAATTTCTGTCAGACATTGATATTTTTTAAACACATTTTTAAGAAAATAAAGGTTGAAATATGCATTTTATACAACCACATTTATGTCATCTGGGAATCCAACCATAAGGGAATGAGTGGTCAATAAGCCGATGTGATCTTACAGCGTAACAGAATCACCAAATAAGCAGAATGTTGTTTGGCTCGTGGTCATATTTTTGACAAACACAAGCTTTTAACTTGGAAAATAATTACGATAATATTATTTAGGTTACACTTGGTTAGTTGAACTGTCATGCAGGTTAACCTTTTTCAATTTTCTGCAAATAATTTACACCTCAAGCTAGCACATTTATGTTTGAATTAATAAGCACAACAGTGGACACATTATGTTGAGAAATGAGTGAACTCTCACCGGTTAAAGCGTGGATGAAGACGCTGCAGTTTCACAAATCCATGTTGAACCTCCTGCTCACACAAACCGGCATCTTACTGTAAGAAGCTACTTCTTACAGATAAGACATACCAACCTGTCACTCAAGCATACACCGCCATAAAACCTTGTTACTAGGTGTATATGTGTTTTTTCCCATAATGCATTGTAAATTACAGGTAAACCACGTAATTTTTTGATCCAATTAGTTACTGTAAAAATTACTGTAGAAACTACAGCATCTCGTTACAGTGTATGTGATTTGACTTCAGAAATGCTCAGGTGGTTCATGGACTTAAAACCTCTCAGGAGATCCAGATCTTTCCTTCTGAAGTCACAAAATAGGGACATTTTGTGTTTTTCTTAGGATCAGAGAAAGAAAAATCATACAAGTGTGAATGAAGCTGAATACAACTCCAAGTGTTATTATTATAATTTTTTTTTTCCTGACTAAACCTCTAAAAAGTAAATTTAGCAAAATATGTGCTACTTTCACCGATGGTCATGAGCTCTGGGTCATGATTAAAACGACAGGATTGCAGCTACAATTAGTCTAAATGAGTTTCCTCCAGCCCCCGCAGGCCAGTCCCAGGCTGACCAGTCCCAGGGTGACCAGTCCCAGGGTGACCAGTCCCAGGGTGGCCAGTCCCAGGGTGGCCAGTCCCAGGGTGACCAGTCCCAGGGTGACCAGTCCCAGGGTGACCAGTCCCAGGGTGGCCAGTCCCAGGGTGACCAGTCCCAGGGTGACCAGTCCCAGGGTGACCAGTCCCAGGGTGACCAGTCCCAGTATGACCAGTCCCAGGGCGACCAGTCCCAGGGTGACCAGTCCCAGGGTGACCAGTCCCAGTATGACCAGTCCCAGGGCGACCAGTCCCAGGGCCCAGCGCTCCCTTGGAGATAAGGTGAGGCGCTCACTCACCTGGAGGAGCTTGGAGTGGAGCTGCTGCTCCTCCACATCGAGAGGAGGTTTGAACACTTTGACATGTTCTTTGGAAATGTTCCGAGAGGCAAAAAAGTTGGAGAGAAATATATCTTGCTCAGATCTCTGCCTCCACATTCCAGCTCCAGAGGATTTATAAAAAAGCTGTCATAATGTAAATATGAGCTCAGTGAAAGTCACAGAGCAGTGGAGATGTTTGAGTAAAAGTTCCATGTTCCTGACTTGTGCGATTCCCAGGTGTTGTGTCTGTGCTCGCCTCATTAACCTTTGGAGACGTACAAACAGCAGCCTCTTCATCTGCTCCAGACAACATCAGGCTAATGATGGAGCTTTTAAATATGAACATTTACATATGTGCATAAAATCAGCACATGATCTCTGTCTTATCAGCGGCAACAATTAAACCAACAAGCACGCACACACACTCACCTATACACACACACACCCACACACATCTATACACACACGCGCACACACCCACAGACCGGCACATTAGGCTGTTTAAATCAATTAGGCAAATGTGGAATAAGCTCTGCTCACAAATGTCTCGGCCTTTCCCCTGAGCGAGCAGGAATCAGGGGGAATCTGCCAATCACTCAGCCGACAGGAGCGGGACGAGCATCTGGGGTACAGAGGAGGACCTGTGGAGGAGACTTCTTCACATCATCTGCATGCGATCTAAGAACTGCTAAAAAAAACAGCAACAATTAAAACTAACATTTGCCTGGGATCCAGAACACTTCTCCACACAGTTCTTTCGTCAGAGTGAGTCTGGTCCCCGCCCTCCGTTGCGCCTTGAGTCAAACTCAAACGTGAAATCAGATACTTTTATTAAAGTGACGCATGTGAAACAAAGGAGTTCACTGGTCATCTGTTTTTTAGAACAAAATCGAACTTCTCTCTGACCTCAAATTAACAAAGTTTTGTGCTTTGCTCTTTGATTCTGCAGACACTTGCTCTGTTTTCAGTCCCTGTGATCCCCTCTGCCCTGTCCTTTTTGTCCCGTTGCTTTTAGGGCTGCAGTCATTAAGTCGTTGAGTTGATTCATCAGTCAACAGTGTCTTAGTCGACCATAATTTAATTTAGTTGACATTATTTCACTGAGGTTATGAGTGAACAACAGCAGAAAGGAGAGGGCGTTGATCTGAACGTGCTGATCTACAGCCCATTATACAGAGCCTGATGATGGGCAAATCGATCTCAAAGCAATAAATAAAACTATGAAAACAAACAAACAAAGAGTGGGTTCTAAATTACAAAACACCAACCTAACATTCATATTAAATACCACAAGTTGTCCCACCAGTCATCAAATGTGTTCATCACATTTGCTCAGATATGGCACTGGTCCACAGCCTGGGCGACTTGGGCCGGTCGCATGGTAACCAGCTCTACTTGAAGTCCGACATTTAACTCCAGATAGAGGAAACAGATAATGGGCATATATCAAAATATCAGTGAAATTTTGACATTTCCTGCATAGTTTTGTTTGACTAATACTCCATGGACGGCTGTCCAAGCTGGATAAACCATTATTATGGACAAACCTTCTGTTACAGTCTCGTTGTTTACCTGGAGATAAAAGCAAATGTACTGAGGCAGAGGCGTCCCAGAGGAGCTCCCCACAGTGAGAGCACCACACCGGGGCATGTGCAGTCCTGGTTCTCTCCCTCTCTCAGTCCATTTATGGGCGTCTGAATGGGAGAGATGATTGCACAGGGTCAGGCGTAATCACAGGCCTATCAGTCTATTAGTCCACACAGAGGAGAGGGGATTCAATTAGCTCCTCGTGCGCTATAATCAATTAGCATGAAATTTAGAGATGTTTGTGTCAACTCCATTTGGGAGCAGAGAGTGCGCTCACACAGGTAAAACATGGCTTACAAACCCTATTTTAGGCAGCCATTTTTAACCTATTTTTCTTTGTACTATTACATCACTTTAGTTATAACTTAAAGGAGCACTAGGAAACTGTCCTGGTGCAGGGTATGCCACCAAACCAAAGGTTGACGGTTCAATCCCTGCGCTGACCAGAGCAGAATGACCTAATGACCTTGGGTAACACACTGAGATCCCATGAGTAATTGGTGATCAAAGAGTTGGTGGAGTTGAGCAGTTTGAAGTTTGAAGTGAAGTGCACGTAGCAGTTGTTTTAGAGCAGTGATTCTCAAACTGTGGGTGACACCACATAGAGTAGCCAACATTTCAGGAATAGTTAATATATTTGACACATATTTATGACAAAAGTGCCATGAGTTTCTTAAAACACAATGAAAATGTACTGACAATAAATGAACTAATATTGAAACTAATATTGTCCAGTACTCAATTATTTCAGACAATAATTATTTATTTGACCTGTAAACATCATTATACAGGTTATACAGCATTTCTTGGGAGTGACCCTTGATGAATTCTTGCGATATTTGTGAGTTCACAAACTTTTGAGAATCCATCTCTCCTGGTGTTGGTACATTTACCTTAAACCCCCTTTAAACATGTATATGTGCACACTGAACCATCCCAAATGCCACTGTCCATGGATGATTTCAAATGAATGTTACCATAGCAGTAAAACACGTCAACAGAATATTTGATCTTTTGAAGAAAAATGGTGCCTATAAACAGGACGTTGAAACCCATCAACGTAAAGCTCTTTTCACCATATAAATCCTGTTATTAATATAAAATGATTGGTCTTTTGAATTTCTGAGTTGAATAGAAACAAAAGGCTATACTCATGATTACATACCTCCAAATATGAGCTTCTAATGGCTGAGCTAAAGCAGCAGACTGTGGAGAGTGAAGAGCGCGGCCAGAGCTGTCATCAGTGGCGGTGATTGTTTTACTTTTACTAAGCCTATAGTTGTGGTGGGAGTGAGCTGTGGCGCAGGCAGGAGGTGGACCGTCACAAAAGCTGACCGCAGCGTCCAGAGTCCAGCACTAAAACAAGACAAAGAGTGAGAGGAAGGGGCAGGGCAGCACGCACTCTGGAGCTTTTCTTCACTTTCTTGGTTTGAAGCAAGATCAATTTGAACCTTTCTGTACTTTACTTATATAAATGTAAAAGAAAAAGGTATTACATCTTTTTCATTGTGTAATTTTTTCATGTCTAAATAAAGCATTTTATGTGTACTAAGTGCATTTGTAACATGTAGCTCTGAATCACTGATAGAGCCAGGGTTAGGTGTCTTGCTTCATTTTATTGACATGTTTGATTAAAAATAATAATAATTATATATATATATATATATATATATATATATACCAGCCGCCTCAGGAAGTACATGAGAGATAATGAAGCCAGACGAATAAACCTTTGGCCAGAACAGACTTATGTAGTTTTTGCCTTATAGTTCTTTTAAATGCTTCTGTATTTTTAAGGTTAATGTACACTTTGTTGTCACTGCAGGGACATGTGTCTCCTCTGCTGCTGCCTCAGGAGCAGTGGGCCCCACAGCGTAGCACCTGGGGACCCTTCTCTATATGTTTGTGCTGGCTTGGTAAGCCCTGGAGGAAGCCCACCCAGACACGAGGAGAAATGTGCAAACTCCTCACAGAAAGGCCTGGTCCGGCCCGAGAGTCGAATCCACAGCACTTTTGCTGTGAGGCGGGAGTGCTAACCACTCTGCCACCATCTTTAACACATATAAATAGGAACAGAGGAAGAGGTGCTGGAGGAGGGATCAGGATAAGCCCTGTACGGTACATGGGATCTACCAGCAGAACATGACTGATATGAAGAAAGCAGGCCCTGAGCACCAGAGCGAGAGAGGCCCAGATCTACCACACCAGACAAGACCCACGGTGTAGCTCCTGAGACAGTCCAGCTCAAAACTGCAGGATGTAAGAAGGTGCAGGGGAAACCATAACCAAGTGGCTCACAGTGTACAGAAACATCTGTGCGGAGTATGGACTGGAAACCCCAAGGTCAGAATGGGAAACACCTCAAACAGTAGTAGAGAATGATCCTGTGGGACGTCCAGACAGAGACTGACAGATGGTAATGGTGAACAAATGGCAAGAAGTAATTGTTATGGTGGCTAAAACAGCAGAGGAAAGCCTTTGTGTTTGACATGCAAGATCAAGTTATGACAACATCAGCAAAAAGGAAAACACCAAGGGCTCAGAGAAGAGCTGGAGAAGGCCTGGAAGGTGAGGGTGACAGTGGTGCCCGTGATCGCTGGAGGAGGAGCAACAGCAGATGGAAAAAGATCACACATCATCCAGAAAAGTGCAGTGCAGCACTCAATATATTACACAATTATGAGGCTTATTATGTTTATTTTAATTATTTGGCTGCATTTTGTGCCATTTTTCCCCAGACCCCACAGGACCACCTCAGACAGAATCATCTGATGGACTCTGATGGATCACATGAGCACAGACAGGCTTTAAAACACAAAACAAGGTGGATTCTTTCAGTGGACTCATTTCTAACTTGGACCTCTCTATTTTTATCCTAAACAAGAGGGAAATATCCAAGGAGCGTTTTGGATTATAAAATGGAGAGGAGTAGCTGAACAGACCATGGCTCTTTAACGTGCTTGTTCTGCTTGTGTGTGCATGTTCAGTATTTTAACATTTAAAAATATATATATTATTTCACTTGCCTCCAGTTGCTTCCATTACGGAATTATGGATTCTGATGATACATATTTTTATGGGTCAACTGCTGGGTCTCAGATGACATCACATCATTCCATCAGCCAATAATATTTAATACAAATGGTGGGCAGAGAAAATAAATATTGTTAAAATGCTGTTTTTTGTTGTAATACAGCAAGTTCTTGGGTCTACTTACTGACTGAAATTGTCAGGTTGAAATTTTGTGAATTTCATGCCAAAGTTCAATGTAATCAAAAGGAAAAACTGGCTCTTGCCCCACACCTGGGAGTATGACATCATCACTTTCTAGAATCTGAAAGCCACCAATAGTCTAGTCTTTACATATTTCTATGACATATTTCACAGTTTCGCATGTTCTCGTCTTTACGTTCAGACTGTCCTTGTGCTTTCATGCTGTTGCTGCTCCTCCTCCTGCTGCTGCTGCTCCT
>CM033636.1:13220693-13258193 GCA_019453435.1 Rhinogobius similis | reverse complement strand
TCATGAAGCACCAACCGTCTGTGAGGCGCTCATGAAGCACCAACCGTCTGTGAGGCGCTCATGAAGCACCAACCGTCTGTGAGGCGCTCATGAAGCACCAACCGTCTGTGAGGCGCTCATGAAGCACCAACCGTCTGTGAGGCGCTCATGAAGCACCAACCGTCTGGCTCTTATTGGACTTGACAATATGCCCAACTTTTTTGCCTTCAACCAACATTGTTTCAAACAGCTTGAACTGACACAAACAAGACCAGCTTAAATTTGTCCTCTGCATTTGACCTACCATTCAATAGCTGGGTCCTCTAGTGCAGTGGTTCTCAAACTGGGGGTCGGGACCACAATGGGGGTCATTTTTCTAGGTCTATATTCTCAAAATAAAATCAAACATTAGATGTAAGGCTAATTTATCACTTAGTGTGTCGCCTATTTTTTGTGTTTGGGGGTCGTGAATGTGAACCGTTGTTATTTTGGGGTCGCGACTGAAAAAGTTTGAGAACCACCTCCAGATCTTGAGCGAGGCTTGATAAGGACTACCTTAACAGGGGGATAGTTGTGATTCATTTAGAAACCTTCACAGATGCAGAGAGAACATGCAAATTCCACATAAATATGTTTGAATTGGCTGATGTTCACCACTGTATGGACCCTTTCAGCAGCGTTTAGATACATGTTGCATCTCATTCATTTTAATGACGCAGCCAAAATAAAACCATGAATTTTGAAGACTGTGCAGACAAATGGTTATTGTTCATTACATTTGGCAACTAATACTAGTTCAGATATTACTTCCTGTTCTGTTGTTCACTATGATGCTCGATGGAATAAAACTTAAATGTCATTGTAAAGCTGTTGTGGGCTGCTATATTTTAGATGCATTAAAATCCAGCTTAATGATTAGATCTAATAAAGGGTTATTGTGTGGTAACTGCATGCATACTACTCTCGTAACATGTCGAGTGGTTATCTGTTGACAGACCTGGTTTTTCAGAGTTATAATGTTGGGAGGCTAATGCTAGCTCTCCCATTGAAAAACATTATGCGGGTAATGCATGGAGCTGTAGCAGCCGTTAGAATGCAGGTGTTCTGTTACAAAGAAGCGTCGATAAGCAGCAAAAGATCTAGTCTATAAATCTACTAGATGGTGTTGCCGTGCCACCACCAGGACCTCGAGTTTAAAGGTTGTGTTCATGTGGCATCAGAACATTCTAAACTGCACATAGTTTAAAATGAAGGTGTCGGGCAAGTCAGAAGAGGATCAGTTCATCCAGATCAAGGAGATCATCTCATGAAATTCTTGGTTAGTGCAGACCTGTTTTAAAGTGCTAGGATAGGTTTTCATATGTTTTACATCAGGGGAGTTTGTGGGGGAAAAGTACAAAAATACAGGAAGTAAAATGGAATTGCCTCAGTGAGTCGACAGTCGACATTCCATCCAAAATGCACGGGCACACAAGGAACACATTCTCTGACTGTTTCACAAAATGAACCTGTTGTCATTAGTCTAATCATAACTATTGTGACATTTGCCCTTTGTTTATAGTATGGTTGCTAGGTTACAGATATTGAACTACCGCTGCCTATGTCACATCGGCTGGTCATGTCCAAAGAGGAAATACAATTATAAACTTCACCAGAATTTTAAAAAAAACAGAAAAAAAAAGTAAAATAGTCAAATGAACAGTCTAATTTGAGGCTGTTGAGTGTAAAATAATCAATACTAAACTCATTCAAAAGTGTTCTGACACATTCATTCATTCATTTTTACAGCTTGTTCCCGTTATGGGTCGATGGTGGCTGGAGCCTATCCCAGGGCCTTAGGCGGGGTACACCCTGGACAGTCGCAGGGCTGACACAGAGACAGACAACTATTCACTCTCTTCAAGATCTTACTGCTTGTTTATAAGTCTCTAAAGTATCTTGCACCTTCTTATTTATCTGAAATGCTTGTTTGGCACACTCGGGGCAGAGCACTGAGGTCGACTCAAATCTAAATGAGACAGAGCTCTTTCTGTTGCTGGTCTTGAACGATGGAACTCTATTCCCCTGAACATAAGAGCTGATACTTCTGTTCAGAGTTTCAAATCGTTGCTCAAAACTCATTTCTTTGCATTGGCTTTTAATCCAAGATGGGCGAGATATTTTTATTACACCTACATTATGTTTTTACTTTACATTTTTCAGTATTAAACGGTTTTCTTTGTATTGTGTTATTGAAATTTGTGCAGCCCTTTGGGGCACTCCACCCAGAGTGATTGAGTGTTGGTCTGGTTCGGGATTCAAACCCACAACCTCCTCATTGGAAGGAGCTCTAACCGCTTTGCCACGGTACGCCCTGTGGCTTGAAACACTTCAGACTTAAATGGTAAATATCAGAAGTCTGTATTGTTTAAATAGATGAAACCAATTCTGAAACACATTTTTATTTGTTTAGTAAAAGGAAAATTGAAACTGAATTCAGATCAATTCAAACACAATTATCTTGATTATTCTTATTTCTGCAGTATAGACCTTTTAAAATGTGATACTCGAGGCAAAATGTAAATTTTTCAATGATTCTTTCACATTAGCACTACATTCTAGTGGTTTTAGGTGTTTGTGCTGGAAAAAAGCAACACATTTGAATTAGAAAGGTCAGTTAGTTTGCTTTTCTATGACAAAATACAATTTTCTGCCCTTAAAATAGTATTTTAGCTTCAGTAACTAATTTATGGAATAGTATCTTTTAAAATGAAAAATGATTGTGGGCTCAACATTTCTGTGAGTATTTTTCCAGTAAAACACAAAAATCTGGATTGTTCCTTCATCAAAAATGTTTCTGTAAAATACAATAATAAATGTGTTAATTATTTATCTGATGTCTGACTCACATGTGTCTGAGTGGTTTTCATTTTCCAAAATCAGCTCAATTTTCCATATTTTTTGATATTCTGAGGTTAAATCCAAAATCGTATCATGTTCCACTTCACTTTTGCCTCCATTCACAATTTAGAATGTTTTTTTTTACAAACTTGTAAAGGGTCTATACTCTAATATACTCTAATATACTCTAATATACTCTAATATACTCTAATATACTCTAATATACTCTAATATACTCTAATATACTCTAATATACTCTAATATACTCTAATATACTCTAATATACTCTAATATACTCTAATATACTCTAATAATTGGAGCAAAGAATCCACATTTCTCATTACTCAACATTGTCTGGTGGAAAACATTGACAGACAGTGAGATCAGAATTCAAACTTTAAACGCTGACTGGAATCATATCTCGTCGCGTCTCGGCCGCCCGCCCCGCCTGCCCGCCCCGCTCCGCTCCTCGTCGGGCCGCAGCCTGGATCCGGCTGGAGGAGTTGATGGTTGGGAGATGATTGTGGTTGGCCTCTCCTCTCGCTGTAATCACCCAGGCTCTGCTAATCAACCATCAGACGTCTGCCCAGAGCGGGGCTGTGGGGCTGGGAGGACGTTATGGAGATGCCCCCTGGATGGGTCTCCTCTGGATCTGTCCCATCCCTCACTCATCACTCAGCATCTCAGTTTCACTAATATAACACAGTCCTGGTCATGTCTGCGGACACAGGCCGCTGGAAAACTGTGTGGAACAAGTTTGGTTTTGGCCTGACATCTCAATGGATGGGTTTTATAAGGCCAGACACTGCAGACAAAACCTTTTTTTTCATATTTAGTTTTTTGCTCAGTTTGGTCTCTCAACATATCGGCTTTCATGTGGAAACAACAAACGTGTACGTTCTGCCCCTAAATATGTTTATTACTTCATCTAATCCACTTCATCCATAGATTTCTCTGGGACAAAGGTCGTTTTCTTCAAATGCATTTTTCTCCCACAGAGACATAAAGATCAGCGTGTGGCGTAAAGTGACAAAATGCAATTAAAAGTGACAAATATGTCAGTAAAAGCAACATAAACGCGACTTTAATACAATATATATAATAATATAATACAAAACACAACTAAACGCAACAAAACCTTGATTAAAAGTGACAAAAATGTGACTAAAGCGACTAAGTCCAAAGGACATTTTCTCCAAATGCATTTTTCTCCCACAGAGACAGGAAGATCAGCCTTAAAGTAGCTTTTGACAAAACGTACAGAAGGATGTATTTATGTCTAACTCCAAAACTTATTTATTAGATTTTTAAGTCAAACAAAATGAGGCAAAATTTGAAAAACTAAATAAGAAATCCCAACTCTCCTCTGTACATTTTAAAAAGAACTAATATGTGTACAAAATGAACCAGGAAATTTAAACATTTTTCAGACTGAAATGTCCCAAATGTGTACAATTGACAGTTTTTACACACAGAAGGCTTTATTTCTACATGAAAATTCATTTATTTCTTACATTTATGTCAGTAATTTACATCATTTACAGAGCCCCTTCTTCACTCTTACATTTTTTGTCCAGTTGACAGAATACATTTTTCTTTTGTGATAAGTTGATAAAATCCACATTGCATTTCATTGCACAGACTTCAAACTGGTAGTTTCTCGGCTAAAATTGCACCAGAAGGTTCATCAAACAGATCAAAGCAAAGCCCATATTTAAAGTCCTCCTGCGTTCCTCAAAAAGCAGCTAATTCCACAGCCTTATTCTTATGCACAAAGACCTTGCATTCTCTCCCTCTTTAGTCCAAACGTCTCCTGCGCTCACCGCTTTGTGGCAGGAGAAAGAGGTGCGCAGAACTCCATGACTACAAAAGCAAAGGTTAACATTACTCACAGCATAAAAACAATTTAAAAGGGAGCAAAAGGCCTCTAATGGCGCTGCAGTCTTCAAAGAAATGCTCCTATTTTTTTGAGCGCTCAAAATGATTCATAGCTTTTTTTACAGGCTGCTTTCAGCTTCCCGGAGACCCAGCGTGAACCAGGGTGTTTTTCCCAGCATGCCGTCTGCTCCGCTCAGAATGGCCGGGCCGGGGTACACCTCATGTCTCCGGCAAATATTGACAGCAAAGAGTCCGCGGCTTATTGGAAAAACGGCGGTAAGTGGTGTTTTATCGGCGGATGCGTCCACACACCTGTACTTTCTGTGGTCCTATGACAATATTAGACTAGATTAATGATCCATCTGCTGACATTTCCCATAGTTGTGTGGCATTTAGCGTGTGGGTAGGCAGGTGGAGGAGATTGTTTTTTTGGCTCAACTGTTTTACTCCTTTGACATATAAAAGCACAAAATACAAGTTTGGCGGTACGAGGTGTAGCTGCAGAACATGTTTGCACAAGCAGCAGTGGAGATCTAATTGGTTGCTGTCCACAGGTGGGTGGAGTAGCTAAAAATGGTATTTCATTGTTATAAATAATGTAGAAATACAAAGCTGTGCTCCATGAAAATAAGTGTAAGGGTAACTGTCTAGATGTAACAAACTCAGGTGGCTCTGATGTAAGGACAATAAATGTACCTTAAACCTGGCTTCCACTTCACTAAAACATGCAATTATTCTCTTTGGAAAATATAAGGACACTGGGCTTTTTGAACTAAGAAAACATAGCTGGAATTGTATTTTTCTTCAGTCATGCTTGCTTCATTAATCCTGTTCATGAGCCTGTCTTCTCTGTTCCTTCTGTGCCTCAAAAAACACTCAGATGTTTCAAAATCCCCAGATATGACGTCAAAGGTAAAGATCCAGCAGAAAAACAGCACAAGTGACGCCTGTGTTGTTGTTAAGTCCATAAATCATCACCAGACTGAGCATTTCTCCCTGAAATAACTGGGAACCGACGTACACAAACCCCTTTAATGCTTTATTTTTCTTCACGTCACATCAATAATCCATAATTCATTGTTATATGACCTTGTAAATGACAATAGCACCACTTTTTACTCACTCACAAAATTTTGCTTTGTTTAAAAAAGAGATTTTGGGTCATGGGACCAAACAGGGCCGAGCTGAAACAAAAGACCCCAAATTCATGGATGAGGTTTTCGAAAATGAAAAATAATGGTAAGCGTAGGAGAGGGGAAAATAACAGTTCAAACAAAGCATAATAATGTCCTTCCATGATTAAAACAACATATTCTAAACTGTGTAAACTGTTCATACAAACTCATACGTTGCAAAAGAAACTTCAAATAGATTTCACTACAAAAGCACAAATAAAACCCTGTGTTCAAGTTTGACAAGTGGGAGCTCTTTCTCTGAGGCTTTTGTGGTGATTAAAGAGTATTTTTAGACCGTTGTAAACCACTCTGTCAACTGCACATGTCCTATGTGCTAATAATGCTAACCCTTTGTGACCTCTGACCCCAGGCCTGAGGGGCCTTGTGGCAGGTCCCCAGGGGCCCACGCGTCCTGACAGTCTGAGCGATGTCTCCTTCTCCACACTCTATTTTTAACCCACACTTTAAACAGGCACTTCCAAAATATCCCACTTCTAAACAAATGATTAATAGAGGAGTGAGGTCTGCGCTGACCAGAGAAGGGCGCCCCCCGAGGGTCAGAAGGTCCAGAACTTTCTAATAAAAGCACCTCGTGGATGTGAGGAGCTGACAGAGTAATGAGGCCGTTTGTCCTGTGGCTCTGCTGTCTCTCATCCCCTTCAAAGAGGAATCATCATGTCACATCCACTTTGTCTCTATGTTCTGACACACTTTAGTCTGCTTTATATTCTGTGACCCGCTTGAATCTTTATTTTATAACGTGGACATTTAAAATCGCAAGATTCTAAATCTAAAATTTGTAAATATCAAAAACAACATCTTCAAGCTTTTAAAACTCAGCTCACCATGGAGAGCTGCAGATCCTTAGAGAGCAGGTTTGGGTTTGTTAAGTACTGGACCAGGATGGACCCCTCAGGACCAGCTTAAACCCCCCTGGACCAGCCTAAACCCCTCAGGACCAGCTTAAACCCCTCAGGACCAGCCTAAACCTCTCAGGACCAGCCTAAACCCCTCTGGACCAGCTTAAACCCCTTTGGACCAGCCTAAACCCCTCAGGACCAGCCTAAACCCCTCAGGACCAGCCTAAACCCCTCTGGACCAGCCTAAACCCCTCTGGACCAGCCTAAACCCCTCAGGACCAGCCTAAACCCCTCAGGACCAGCCTAAACCCCTCTGGACCAGCCTAAACCCCTCAGGACCAGCCTAAACCCCTCAGGACCAGCCTAAACCCCTCTGGACCAGCCTAAACCCCTCAGGACCAGCCTAAACCCCTCAGGACCAGCCTAAACCTCTCAAGACCAGCCTAAACCCCTCAGGACCAGCTTAAACCCCTCAGGACCAGCCTAAACCCCTCAGGACCAGCCTAAACCCCTCTGGACCAGCCTAAACCACTCAGGACCAGCCTAAACCCCTCAGGACCAGCTTAAACCCCTCAGGACCAGCCTAAACCCCTCAGGACCAGCTTAAACCCCTCAGGACCAGCCTAAACCCCTCTGGACCAGCCTAAACCCCTCTGGACCAGCCTAAACCCCTCAGGACCAGCCTAAACCCCTCTGGACCAGCCTAAACCCCTCTGGACCAGCCTAAACCCCTCTGGACCAGCCTAAACCCCTCAGGACCAGCCTAAACCCCTCTGGACCAGCCTAAACCCCTGAGGACCAGCCTAAACCCCTCAGGACCAGCCTAAACCCCTCTGGACCAGCCTAAACCCCTCAGGACCAGCTTAAACCCCTCTGGACCAGCCTAAACCCCTCTGGACCAGCCTAAACCCCTCAGGACCAGCCTAAACCCCTCTGGACCAGCCTAAACCCCTGAGGACCAGCCTAAACCCCTCAGGACCAGCCTAAACCCCTCTGGACCAGCCTAAACCCCTCAGGACCAGCTTAAACCCCTCTGGACCAGCCTAAACCCCTCAGGACCAGCCTAAACCCTTTGGAATAGTTTACTGTCCACTTTAATAACTTATACATATAAGTAAATAATAATAATAATACTAACAACAAAGCACTCTGAAGTTGTTAATTCTTTAAAAGTCTTTGTGTCCACAAACACTAAGTGTTGAATAAGTCTCTAATCTGCAGCTCTCAGAAGTGCAGAGTGACACGGCTTTATGTTTTCTTTAAGTGGACCAAGTGTCCTCACAATTACAGGCTGCAGCCGCATAAAGAGCTTCACAACAGAACGACGACGCAAAGTGACACGACAATGAGCTGCAGAGTGCTCCGGCCTGAGGAAGAGCTGCTAAGCATGTTAGCAAGAGTTAGCAACATGTGTGAACGCTCTGCTGCTCGGGGTCAGGAGAGGGACGGAGGGAGGGGGGGGGGGGGGCAGAGGGAGAGAGAGGGGGAGAGGGGAGAGAGGGGGACAGAGGGAGAGAGAGGGAGAGAGAGGGAGAGAGAGGGGGACAGAGGGAGAGAGAGGGAGGAGAGAGATGGAGAGAGGGAGAGAGGGAGAGAGAGGGAGAGAGAGGGAGGAGAGAGAGGGGGACAGAGGGAGAGAGAGGGAGGAGAGAGAGGGAGAGAGAGGGGGACAGGGAGAGAGAGGGAGAGAGTGGGGGGAGAGAGGGAGAGACAGGGGGGACAGAGGGAGAGAGAGGGAGAGAGAGGGAGAGAGAGGGGGACAGAGGGAGAGAGAGGGAGAGAGAGGGAGAGAGAGGGGGACAGAGGGAGAGAGAGGGAGAGAGAGGGAGAGAGAGGGAGGAGAGAGATGGAGAGAGGGAGAGAGGGGAGAGAGAGGGAGAGAGAGGGAGGAGAGAGAGGGGGACAGAGGGGGAGAGAGGGAGGAGAGAGATGGAGAGAGGGAGAGAGGGAGAGAGAGAGAGAGAGGGAGGAGAGAGAGGGGGACAGAGGGAGAGAGGGAGAGAGAGGGAGGAGAGAGAGGGAGAGAGAGGGGGACAGGGGAGAGAGGGAGAGAGAGGGAGAGAGTGGGGGACGGGGGGAGGGAGGAGAGAGAGGGAGAGAGGGCGATGGGAGGGAAAGAGGGAGAGAGGGTGACAGGAGGATCAGGGGGAGAGAGGGTGACAGGCAGGAGGATCTGTCACAGGAAGATCTATCACTTTTTTTCACGTCATGTTTTTGTTGCATTTTTGCAGTTTTCAGATTTTTCCACAAGTCATGTTTTTACCACTTTTAGATTTTAAACAAATCTAAACAACATGCAGAATAAAACATGAGTGCACATGCATTTGTACATGACAAACAGCAGCCTCTGCCTCGTATACAGACTCATGTGCCTCACACTCATCTAGGGCCATTTGCAGGTTCTGTGCTGTGGAACCTTCCAGACAAGGCTGTCCATCTGACCCCCGCGGGGGACGTGGGTGAGGAAAAAAAAAACCTCCCATGATCCTGAGAAGTCTTCACAAGATCCAGAGATTCCGAGAAGTTTTCACAGTTAAACTTCTCGGTATGATTTTCTCAAGATGCAAGTTTGAATGTTTTACACCAGAGTTTTGTCTGAAAAATATGGATAAAATGAGAGACATGGATAGGGCTGTGTGAGTGGGAAAGGCCCAGGAGCAGGTTACTAATGAGTGTATCGAAGAGGCAGGGGGAGGACGTGGTTTCATCTCCCTTGCTTCAGCTTTACTGTGGTGCTTCTGTTGGTCAGTTATCTTATAAGCTGTGATGCTTGTCCAGTGTGACGTGCCCCGTGCTGTCCTTCAGAACACAAGTTTGAGAAAACGTCTTAGAATCACGGGATACTTTTTTATGTCCTCAGCTACGTCCCCTGCAGGGCTCAGTCCACGGAGACAAGGTGGACAACATGGCAAACAATATCACACATGTGTTGAAGCCAGATCATGATTTCAGTTTCATCACAATTCATAGACTGCATATTTTAAATGACAGTACACTGCAAAAAAGGCCTATCAAAAAATAAGAAAAACAAACTCAAAATAAGACCTTTTTACCCTAATTTAAGTGAAATTATCTGCCAGTGGAATAAGATTATTTTACTTATCAAGTTTACTTAAAACAAGTCAAATAATGTCAATTTGAAGTAGTCCTGTCAAGTGAAAAAATCTTAAAATTGGACTTTTAAGATTAATTTGCTTAATTCAAGTAAATTTAACTAAGTTAGATAATCCCTTTTTGCAGTGTATAGAGCTAACTACTGTCTCCGGCTTCACTGTGATTGGTTAAATCCACCTGTCACTCACTCAGAGCCTAGAGCTCATACGAGACGTGGGAGGAACAAAGGGCTGTGTTTGTGCATGAAGCATTAAACAGAGAATCACTGAATATGACCAAAATAGATGTCACAGGAGTGACATCACCATTTATTTTGTATCACTACATCACCCAACAAGCAGGTTGTGAACCCTCCACCAGAAAAGTCACACTTAGAACTTTTAAGTCCATGAATGCAATCAAAGCAAAACAACCGCCATGTTGTATTTATTCCTCCGTCCTTCCCCTTGTCATTCCTCTAAATACAATGTCTGTGTGTTGATAGTACTTTGACACCGGCGCTGGGGGGCATGACACCGCCCCCGTCCCGTCTGTGAATGTCAATTTTGACACGCTCCAGAGCTCGTCTCAGTCCTGTCTGTGGGTCCAAAACAAGGCCCCACGCTCAAGTCCACCCAGACCCAGGAACCCGAGAGGGCAGGGGTCCCGCGGCCGCCCGGGGGATAAACGCACCCAGATGGTCCGGCTTGCACACGTGGGGAGTGGGTCTGTGTGGAGTGATCACAGGGTTCACTCTCTGGAGGAAAGTGAAGAGTTGAAATCTTTAAGTCTTTCCTGTTCCGTTCCTGCTCTGCACCTGGACTCACACACGAGGAGCGGACCCCGAACACGGCACAAAGAGAGCTGTGACCACCAACCACGGCACAAGGAAAAGCATCAAATAGAACATTCTTTTTTTTTAACTAACAGCACACTTATGTTTATTATTTTAGTCAATGAACAAGTCCATGACCAGGTGTAAGCTCGAGTTCATCATGTCTAGTCCAGCCCCATCTTCAGAAGCAAACGCCCAGCACATCCATCAAAATAAATAAAAACATTACCAACAAATAGTCCAATTATCAATCATTATTCTGTCTTGCGATGTTCTATTCTGTTCTGTCATTTTCTTAAAAGTGATTTTACAAGTTTACTGACAAGAACTTAGATTAGATTACACCATAGAACTATAATAAAACCTGGAAGATGAATCCAAAATGGCCGTCCTGTTTATCCCTATGGAGAGTGCTCATTGGCGCATGACCCCAAAAAAGTTTCTTACTTCCGCATTTACTTCCTGATACGGAGGCTGACATCTTTGCTTTACTTCCTGAAACGGAGGCTGACATCTTTGTTTTACTTCCTGATACGGAGGCTGCCATCTTTGCTTTAGGGCGCCACGTGACGACAATCCCCCACTTCATATAAAAACGGTAATTTCTGTGATTTTAGAAACGGTAGAAAAGAACATTTCCTTCTATTTTATTTAAATACCGATAATAATTCAGTCCTGTCTGCAATTATAATGTGCAATTTTAGAAAAAGGCTGGTTCCAAGAGGCTGCAGTACCTCGCACGGCCACAAATCAATCTGGGACACAGACAGAGGGGGCGTACCTTATCCAGTTCATTTAATACATCCATGGATTACACTCACTTGGTCTCTGTGTGCCCGCAAAGACTGAGGCTGAGATGGACCTGTGCATGTACAGCCTTATACACAGTCATAGAACTTCAACACATTGTGACATGTTCATGAACATGACACACCTGTAGACTTGGGCTGGTTTCCATCTGTTGTCCCACATTCACTCTCATTCAAACACCAGAATACTATTCTACTTGTTTGTAGTGGAAGAGGAAACCTACGCACACACGGGGAGAACATGCAAACTCCACAGAGAAAGGCCCTGCACCGCCTGGGAGTTGAACCCAAGACCTTCCTCGTGTGAAGCAAGACCGCTAACCGCTGCACTACCGTGCTTCCTTTTGTTTTATATGTGTTTCCCCAAAATTCAATACCATGTATTCTGAAAGCTGTGACGAGAACAATCGAGTTCAATTCAATGCATTATTGTCTCTCTATCTATCTATCTATATACATACACATATATTGTATTTTACATCAAATTGCGATGCGATCGACACTGTCTTTTGTACATGTTGTGCTGTAGATGGTTTTCATGCTGGGGCGTTCTAATGGTTTCAGCATTAAATAGAAGGTGGAACGTTTATGGGCTACAGGGTGCACTGAAGTCCATAGGAGGAACTGATCAATGTACAAGGAAACAAGAAAACCTTAAACAGATAAACAGATCACAGCAGAAGAGAACCATGAACTGTGAAAAAGCGAACCTTTGGAAGAGGAATAAAAACACAAACGCTAGACTGAGGAGATTATTGTGGTCCAGAAAAGAGCACACAGGACAGTAAACAGAGATGAGGGGCCTATCAGCTTTCAAGGACCTGGAATACTGTCCTGCAGAAGTCAAACTGCAGATGGCGCTGTTCTCCTATGGAGGAGAATTGTGCCAAAACCTGTGTAAATCAGCCTTGAAGTCTGCGTAACATCATGTAACGTCCCCTGAGGAAGAATGCAGCATCCAAAACATGTGACATATGACAACCCCACACATTTAAAATAATATATATCTGATGAATAATATTGTGACTGAAAAATATGTGTGTGTAAAATATCATATGAATGTCAGTGTTCAGCTTCAGATTCCTTCAGGTTCAAAGCCTGCTCCTCAGAAGGACCTGTTGAGAAGCTGGTGTCAGGACTGATAACACAGCCCTGTTTGAAAACATGCAGACACACACATGCCAAACACACACACACCCACACACACACACACACACACACACACACACACACACACACACACACACACACACACGCTTCACAGACAGCCCCTGTTCCTCCGCACAGGGGTAAACGACACATTTCCCCTCCGCTGTGGTGCACCCGGCCTGCCTTTGCTCAGCTTAACCGGCCCTGCCACTTCGGAAGACCAAGACTAAAATTAGGAAAGACCACATTTCCTGCCCCAAAATGACTGGACTCAGGTGTGTGTGTGTGTGTGTGTGTGTGTGTGTGTGCGTGCGTGCGTGTGTTTGTGTGTGTGTGTGTGTGTGTGTGTATCTGTGTGTGTGTGTGTGTGTGTGTGTGTGTGTGTGTGTGTGTGTGTGTGTGTGTGTGTGTGTGTGTGTGTGTGTGTGTGTGCGTGCGTGCGTGTGTGTGTGTGTGTGTCTGCACTCTTTAAAGGTGCACTGGTAACACCTTTTTTGGGGTATTTTTAACAGATTTACTTGTAGACTGTCAGTTGCCACAGATGCTCCACTGTGTATTTGACCAATGCAGTGCTCCAGACACCTGCACTGTCTGCTGCTGGTGACCCCACCCCCCTGGACCTGTGCTGATCCCACACCGAAAGGACGGAAGGTGCATCAGCATGTTCTAACACATTTATACACTGAACAAATTACAGATGTGCACATGTGCTGCAGTTACACCTTTGGAAAACAAAAGACAAGAGAGTACAGGCCAATTAAGAGGCCAGGGGCAAAAGAAGCAGGGGCTTGAATAGTCTCCACCTCTGAATGTGCCGGCAACTGAACGGTTTGACAGTTGATCTCCCAGTTTGTTAGCAGTGACACTCTGCACACACACTGCAGGCCTGTGTCGCCATTTGAACTAAGAGGTGCTAAACTATAACCAGACTGATTTAATTGAGTTCTACACAGATATCTATCTGGAAGGCTCTCGCTCAGAGTGAAAAAAGGTGGAATAGTTCAAGCTGTTTGGTCAAAGAATGATAACAGTGGCATATATTCATTTTACTTTTATTTAACCAGGAGTGTCCCATTGAGATGCCTGACAAAATGGATTCTTGTGTTAATGAACTTCCAAATATCATGAGCAATGATCTTGCCAGCCACAAAACACAGACATAGACTCACGCTGACACTTGTAAAAACTGACATTCACTTCTTTTCTGTAAGTTGTCCTAAGGCTGCTGTCCCTCTCTCTGTCCCTCTAGAGGACATATTGACCCCCGTTTCTTCTGCGGGACAGCCCCTCTGTTGTCCTCCTCAGACATGTCCCCTGCTCGCTCGCACACATGATGGATTGTTTCCTCCAGTGCCGGGCGGAGTGTGCGTGTGAGGGAATCAGAGGAGGTTTTATGCCTGTGCTATTGTTTGGAACAGAGAACGGGGCGGTGTCTGCGCAAGGATGTGGTAACACAGAGCTGCGCTGGTGGAATTTGTCCCACAACCTCTCTGTGTTCACTTGAATAGGAGCAGACACCAGTGCAGGGGAGAGCGGGCGGCTGGTGTGCAGAGTGTGAGGGCCACGTGGGAATGGAGGGCTGTCACAATACTATATCATATAAATATAAAACTCGACTTCGATACTAAGGAAAAGGTACGTTTAATGCCAGACTATGGAACATTCCAGGCTAAATAAAAACATCTCCATGAAAGTCTCAGGAATCAAGCTCGAGACGTGTAATGGTCAATGGTAAATCCTCCATCAGTAAAAGCATGTGTTTTTTGTGTTAAATGGCACTAATTAAAAGTCTGTATTGTTACTGTTCAAGGAATTTATTTTGAACTAATAAATCCAACTGAAAATCCTCCTTGATAATCTGTTTCTTCCTTTTGTCTTAATGGCCTTCTGGTCAGTGGTGGAGCTCACAGTGCGGTTTGGTTTTCTGGATAATAGTTCACATGAGCTTTATAGTTAATTACTCGTACAAGTCCTGTTAATTAGCGGTGAAGCTAACAGGATCAGCCATGCATTGCTGCTCTGGCGTGACAAACTGATGCTAATGCTAATAGCCTGTGTAATGCTTTCACTGTCCACAGGGGGGGCAGGTGGGTGCTCTCACACCACAGGTTTGGGAGGGGGCAGCACAGAGGGTACAAGGCTGACTCATCTGAGCCGGAGTTTAGATTCACAGTTTGTGGATTGATAAGCCTCTTAAGTCTGGAAGAGTTCACCCATAAACCACTGGGTAACAGGTTCGAGCTCTCTCTAAGTATGTACTACTTTTTAGGTGTCTCTTTCACCAAAAGCTCAAATTGCTTGCTCATCAGGTAAAAGTGATCATCCATGAAGATCCTCCGTCTGTTTAAAGTCCAGAACAATCGACAAAAGCAAACCTTTTGTTGTTGAATTTTTATTTATTTTATTTTTGCATCATGTAAACTGCTTCACTCCTCAGTGCTAAGGCTAAGGTGTATTAAGTAGTACACTGTACAATGTATACTATAAAGTTCTGAGAGGTCCACTACGTATCTTTTCTGGTGGAGGTGTAATTGCTTTTGTGTAAGTGCAGCATGACGGACAACACTTACAATTAGTTCATTTCATCATGCCTTCTTTTGAAATACTTTGATTTTGTTGGTTTTTAAAACACAGTAAGTTGTTTTTGCTGCCACCTTCTGTCACCTGAGGAGTGTCATCCGGCTAATGTGTCGTGTCACTTTTATCAGCTACACTCATCACTTGGAGACGTTTTCTCCATCCTTCCATTGGGCTGGGTTAAGGAGCCAGCAGTCTGAGCAGGGAGGACCAGACGCCCCTCTTCACACACTTCCTCAGCTCTTCACACACACTTCCTCAGCTCTTCACACACTTCCTCAGCTCTTCACAGACACTTCCTCAGCTCTTCACACACACTTCATCAGCTCTTCCTCACACACTTCCTCAGTTCTTCACACACACTTCCCCAGCTCTTCACACACACTTCCTCAGCTCTACACATACTTCCTTCTCCAGCTCTTCCTCACACACTTCCTCAGCTCTTCACACACACTTCCTCAGCTCTTCACACACTTCCTCAGCTCTTCACACACACTTCCTCAGCTCTTCACACACACTTCCTCAGCTCCTCACACACACTTCCTCAGCTCCTCACACACTTCCTCAGCTCTTCACACACACTTCCTCAGCTCTTCACACACACTTCCTCAGCTCTACACATACTTCCTTCTCCAGCTCTTCCTCACACACTTCCTCAGCTCTTCACACACACTTCCTCCTGCTCTTCACACACTTCCTCAGCTCTTCACACACACTTCCTCAGCTCTTCACACACACTTCCTCAGCTCTTCACACACACTTCCTCCTGCTCTTCACACACTTCCTCAGCTCTTCACACACACTTCCTCAGCTCTTCACACACACCTCCTCAGCTCTTCACACACACTTCCTCAGCTCTTCACACACACTTCCTCAGCTCTTCACACACTTCCTCATCTCTTCACACACTTCCTCCTGCTCTTCACACACTTCCTCAGCTCTTCACACACACTTCCTCAGCTCTTCACACACACCTCCTCAGCTCCTCACACACTTCCTCAGCTCCTCACACACACCTCCTCAGCTCCTCACACACACTTCCTCAGCTCCTCACACACACTTCATCAGCTCTTCACACACACTTCCTCCTGCTCTTCACACACTTCCTCAGCTCTTCACACACACTTCCTCAGCTCTTCACACACACCTCCTCAGCTCTTCACACACACTTCCTCAGCTCTTCACACACACTTCCTCAGCTCTTCACACACTTCCTCATCTCTTCACACACTTCCTCCTGCTCTTCACACACACTTCCTCAGCTCTTCACACACACTTCCTCAGCTCTTCACACACACCTCCTCAGCTCCTCACACACTTCCTCAGCTCCTCACACACACCTCCTCAGCTCCTCACACACACTTCCTCAGCTCCTCACACACACTTCATCAGCTCTTCACACACACTTCCTCAGCTCTTCACACACACTTCCTCAGCTCTTCACACACACTTCCTCAGCTCTTCACACACACCTCCTCAGCTCCTCACACACACTTCCTCAGCTCTTCACACACACTTCCTCAGCTCTACACACACACTTCCTCAGCTCTTCACACACACTTCATCAGCTCTTCACACACACACTTCCTCAGCTCTTCACACACACTTCCTCCAGCTCCTCACACACACTTCCTCAGCTCTTCACACACACTTCCTCAACTCTTCACACACACTTCCTCAGCTCTTCACACACTTCCTCAGCTCTTCACACACTTCCTCAGCTCTTCCTCACACACTTCCTCAGCTCTTCACACACACTTCCTCAGCTCTACACATACTTCCTTCTCCAGCTCTTCCTCACACACTTCCTCAGCTCTTCACACACTTCCTCCTGCTCTTCACACACTTCCTCAGCTCTTCACACACACTTCCTCAGCTCTTCACACACACTTCCTCAGCTCCTCACACACACCTCCTCAGCTCCTCACACACACTTCCTCAGCTCCTCACACACACTTCATCAGCTCTTCACACACACTTCCTCAGCTCTTCACACACACTTCCTCAGCTCTTCACACACACTTCCTCAGCTCTTCACACACTTCCTCAGCTCTTCACACACACCTCCTCAGCTCTTCACACACACTTCCTCAGCTCCTCACACACACTTCATCAGCTCTTCACACACACTTCCTCAGCTCTTCACACACTTCCTCAGCTCTTCACACACACCTCCTCAGCTCTTCACACACACTTCCTCAGCTCCTCACACACACTTCCTCAGCTCTTCACACACACCTCCTCAGCTCTTCACACACACTTCCTCAGCTCTTCACACACACTTCCTCAGCTCTTCACACACACTTCCTCAGCTCTTCACACACACCTCCTCAGCTCTTCACACACACTTCCTCAGCTCTTCACACACACCTCCTCAGCTCTTCACACACACTTCCTCAGCTCTTCACACACACTTCCTCAGCTCCTCACACACACTTCCTCAGCTCCTCACACACACTTCCTCAGCTCTTCACACACACTTCCTCAGCTCTTCACACACACTTCCTCAGCTCTACACATACTTCCTTCTCCAGCTCTTCCTCACACACTTCCTCAGCTCTTCACACACACTTCCTCCTGCTCTTCACACACTTCCTCAGCTCTTCACACACACTTCCTCAGCTCTTCACACACACCTCCTCAGCTCTTCACACACACTTCCTCAGCTCTTCACACACACTTCCTCAGCTCTTCACACACTTCCTCATCTCTTCACACACTTCCTCCTGCTCTTCACACACTTCCTCAGCTCTTCACACACACTTCCTCAGCTCTTCACACACACCTCCTCAGCTCCTCACACACTTCCTCAGCTCTTCACACACACTTCCTCAGCTCCTCACACACACCTCCTCAGCTCCTCACACACACTTCCTCAGCTCCTCACACACACTTCATCAGCTCTTCACACACACTTCCTCAGCTCTTCACACACACTTCCTCAGCTCTTCACACACACTTCCTCAGCTCTTCACACACACCTCCTCAGCTCCTCACACACACTTCCTCAGCTCTTCACACACACTTCCTCAGCTCTACACACACACTTCCTCAGCTCTTCACACACACTTCATCAGCTCTTCACACACACACTTCCTCAGCTCTTCACACACACTTCATCAGCTCTTCACACACTTCCTCAGCTCCTCACACACACTTCCTCCAGCTCCTCACACACACTTCCTCAGCTCTTCACACACACTTCCTCAACTCTTCACACACACTTCCTCAGCTCTTCACACACTTCCTCAGCTCTTCACACACTTCCTCAGCTCTTCCTCACACACTTCCTCAGCTCTTCACACACACTTCCTCAGCTCTACACATACTTCCTTCTCCAGCTCTTCCTCACACACTTCCTCAGCTCTTCACACACTTCCTCCTGCTCTTCACACACTTCCTCAGCTCTTCACACACACTTCCTCAGCTCTTCACACACACTTCCTCAGCTCCTCACACACACCTCCTCAGCTCCTCACACACACTTCCTCAGCTCCTCACACACACTTCATCAGCTCTTCACACACACTTCCTCAGCTCTTCACACACACTTCCTCAGCTCTTCACACACACTTCCTCAGCTCTTCACACACTTCCTCAGCTCTTCACACACACCTCCTCAGCTCTTCACACACACTTCCTCAGCTCCTCACACACACTTCATCAGCTCTTCACACACACTTCCTCAGCTCTTCACACACTTCCTCAGCTCTTCACACACACCTCCTCAGCTCTTCACACACACTTCCTCAGCTCCTCACACACACTTCCTCAGCTCTTCACACACACCTCCTCAGCTCTTCACACACACCTCCTCAGCTCTTCACACACACTTCCTCAGCTCTTCACACACACCTCCTCAGCTCTTCACACACACTTCCTCAGCTCTTCACACACACTTCCTCAGCTCCTCACACACACTTCCTCAGCTCTTCACACACACCTCCTCAGCTCTTCACACACACTTCCTCAGCTCTTCACACACACTTCCTCAGCTCTTCACACACACTTCCTCAGCTCTTCACACACACCTCCTCAGCTCTTCACACACACTTCCTCAGCTCTTCACACACACCTCCTCAGCTCTTCACACACACTTCCTCAGCTCTTCACACACACTTCCTCAGCTCTTCACACACACTTCCTCAGCTCTTCACACACTTCCTCAGCTCTTCACACACTTCCTCAGCTCTTCACACACTTCCTCAGCTCACTCATCATGAGCAGCATCCCAAGACTGATCTTCACTTGGGGCAGGAGCCAGAAGTGAGCAAGCCACCTTTTTCACTCGGAGAGGGCAAGACACTTTTCCAATCAAGAACAATGTCCTCAGATTTGTAGGTGCTGTTTTTCATCTTATGGCCGCTTCACACTTGGCTAAAAACTGCAACATTTTTATTTTACAATAAATTCAATAAATTAAAACTCAGGCCAAACTACCTCTGACGCTGCATGTGGTCAGAGAGGCTAACATCAAATACCTGAAACAATAGTTTGAAACATGAATGTGAAATCCAGATTGTCTGACGGCCGTTTCCTTCTCTGGTGCTGCTTTTGTGCACCTCACTCCTCACCTCCTCACTCTGTCTGATCTTCTCAGCCTGGACTCACGGAGCAGCTCATGAACACAGAGTCAATCTACTGCAGTAATGTCTCCTGACAGAAGAGCAGGGCCTGTGTTTTCATAGCGACCAGAGAGGGCGGGTGTGGTCTTACCAGGCTGTGTGCAGAGCCTGTCACAGCGGGTTAGCGCTGGGCCACAGCCTGATTCATATGGTCACCTAAAACTACAACCCACCACCATTCTTTGAACATAAAGCTGTCCCACCAGGACAATGGCGAGAGTTTCTGTTTCTAGAGGCTTATTCATTTTTGGAAAGTGACTTCACTTTCTAAAAAGTGAAGTCTGAAGACCGGGTGACTTCACTTTTTTTTCATTCCTTCTTTATTATTCGTAAGTCGCCATGCTTGTTTTGACATGAACGGACCATGCGTTTCTTCTGACTGGTTAATCCTAATACGAGACTGATGGTTCCAGATCCAGACCAGACGTATGACGTATAACTCACTGCCAGATCTGTGTGCACGTTGTTATTGGCATAAACTTTCACCATCAGGAGTCTCCTGATCACGCTGAAAGGAGCAGAAGAGGGTAATGCAGTTGGCTCTGTGTCTTGCCCAATGACACACAGACCACATGTGCTCAGGGCGTTGAACCAACCACCAGCTTTTCCACTGCACTGTTGTTACTTTTTCCAAACTAAACAAAGTTTTGGATTATGTAACCTACTACCCTGAACAGTGAAAACCAGGATTCATCCATGAAGAGAACACCTCCATTTGTCGTTTGCCCACTCAAGTAGGTTGTGACTCTGAACTGTGGTCAGGTCCCCCATGAGGACGAGCAGAGGAGCTTCCTGACAGGGTTCCTGACAGTTTGTACAGGAATTCTTTGGTTCTGCAAAGCGATTGTTGCAGCAGGTGTCCGGGGGCTGGTGTCAGATGATCTTGGAGATGAACGTGCTGGATGTGGAGGCCCTGGCCTGGTCTGGTTACACGTGCTCTGTGGTTGGGAGAACAATACTGGAGAGAAATTGGTCTTTTGTGTTTATAGAAAATGTTCCATATCTTTGAGTTCAGCTCAAAATGAGAGCATAAAGAAAAACTCTGCATTTATATTTTTATATAGTGTATTATTATTCCTCTTTAATGAGTGTTCTGCAAGGAATGTTCCACAGTATGACATTAAACTAAGCAGGGGGACGCCATGAGAAGTTATCGGTTAGATCTGTGGAGAAGAAAGAATGCTTTACCAGATATTTTTAATGAATAAAATTCAAATAAAGGGAAACTATATACATTTAATGCCATACCGAGGAACATTTCAGGCATCTCAATAATATTTTCAAGGAGACAAGCAACAGAAAAGTGACTTCATGCACTTTTAATCTTTCCCAAACTGACAGTTGCCCTCTTTATGAGCCTTCTGTTCTGTGTCTTTAACATATTGTGTTGTTTTGTGCTTATGTTGGACAAAGAATGAGCACTACTTTGTCCGTTGTATTGTTGTCCTGTCTGCCATTGCACTTTTCCTGACGTTACAAGAGCTGCAGAGTGAAGATGGGTCGTGGAGGTGCTGGACCTGTGAAAGGGGAGCGGGGAGGGGAGGGGGCTGCATGCGGTCAGTGTGCGGCTGTAATTGCTGCAGTTAGAGCCACAAGAGACTTAAAAGCCCTGGTGCTCTTGACACTGATGGCCGTGGTGTAAGGGCCCCACGGTAGGGCCCTCAGCGCCTTTGATAGGGCCCTCTCCGGCATCCTCCAGGGCCGGCTCACCCCCCACCATAAACAGGCAGGCCTTTGTGGCTCAGAGAGAAGGGGGGAGGCTATTATTTTGTGAAGTAATTATAGCTTATTATGTGTGTTTACTTTGGCGGGGGGTGGGTGCAGGTGTGGGGACGACGCGCGGCTCCCGAGTGTCTTTTTTAGCTCCCTCTCGGTCGGCCATCTTGACTCCGGGACTCGCTCAGTCTTTTTTAGCAGTAGTAGCTTGGTAGCCCCCGTTGCTAATTTCAAGGCAACAAAAGAAACGGGCAATTACGTTCCATTATGAAGAGAAGCAGCTGTGTGTGCGCTTCCTGGAGAGGGGGGGGGAGAGAGAGGGGGGGGGGGGTAAGAGAGGGGAGAGAGAAGACGGGAATAGAAGTCGGGCTCCACGATTTGGAAACGATTGTGATATGGGTGTTCAGGGCTGCTGTAATTGTGATATTAGAATATACTTATAACAGAATAATTTCAGTTTTTAAATGTCTCAATTTATTAGTTGAGCTGTATAAAACAGGATCATCATGAATTTAAAAAAAAAATGTTTCATGGAATATTGATTATTGTGTTGGACATACTTTTGTGATATTATACAACATATAACATGAATAATAGAAAAGCAAAAAGTATAGACTATGCTAAAATAAGATAAAATGATGACATGCAAAATAAAATATGTGTAAAATAAGAATCAAATACAATGTATAAACACGGACACAAGATCAGAACAATAATGCAAACTTGCAGTGCAAACAGTGGGATAGTTACATTATTAAAGCGGCAGGGTTATAAAGTGTAGAGGGAGAAACTGTTCTTGTGGCGGGAGGTTCTGGTCCAGATGTACCATAGCCTCCTGCCCGAGGGGAGTGGCTCAAATAGTCCATGTCCAGGTGAGACGGGTCAGCTGTGGGTTAGGGTTAGGGTTAGTCCCCGATTCCTGGAGACGCACAGGTCCTGGAGTCGCACAGGTCCTGGAGACGTACAGGTCCTGGAGACACACAGGTCCTGGAGTCGCACAGGTCCTGGAGACGTACAGGTCCTGGAGACACACAGGTCTTGGAGAGAGAGAGAAGACATGAGGACTGTGAGAGAAGAGAGAAGATAGAAGATAGAGGGAGGATGGGGAGGCTGTAATGACAGGAGAGATAGAAAAGAGAGAAGAAAGGGAAAGAGAGAAAGAGCAAGAAGACAGAGACGAAGGGAGTAGAGAGAGAGAGAGAGAGAAAGAGAGAAGCGAGAGAGAGAGGGAAGCAAGAGAGAGAGAGCGAGAGAAAGAGAGAGAAGCAAGAGAGAGAGAGAGAAGCAAGAGAGAGGAAAGAAAGAGAGGGGAGATTCTTGGTGATGTGTCTTCTCAATCGGGTTAGGGTTAGGGTTAGGGTTAGGGTTAGGGGTTAGGGTTAGGGTTAGGGGTTAGGGTTAGGGTTAGGGTTAGGGTTAGGGGTTAGGGTTAGGGTTAGGGTTAGGGTTAGGGTTGCCAGGTTAGGGTTAGGTTAGGGTTAGGGGTAGGGTTAGGGTTAGGATTAGGGGTTAGGGGTTAGGGTTAGGGTTAGGGGTTAGGGTTAGGGTTAGGGTTAGTTAGGGGTTAGGCTAGGGTTAAAGGTTAGGGTTAGGGTTAAGGTTATAGTTTTAGGTTAGGCCAGGGGCCAGTGCCAGGTTAGTTAAGGTTAGGGTTAGGGGTTAGGGTTAGGGTTAGGGTTAGGGGTTAGGCCAGGTTAGGGTTAGGCCAGTAGTTAAGTTAGGGGTTAGGGGTTAGGTTACAGGCCAGGCCAGGGTTAGGGTTAGGGTTAGGGGTTAGGGTTAGGGTTAGGGGTTAGTGTTAGGGTTAGGGGTTAGGGTTAGGGGTTAGGGGTTAGGGGTTAGGGTTAGGGGTTAACCCTGTCACTGCACCTGTCACTCCACAGGGCACAGGGACAGTGGAGCTGCTCTCTCTCTCCACATGAGGTTTAGGGTTAGGGTTAAGGTTAGGGTTAGGGGTTAGGGTTAGGGTTAAGGTTAAGGTTAGGGTTAGGGTTAGGGTTTAGGGGTTAGGGTTAGGGTTAGGGTTAGGGGTTAGGGGTTAAGGTTAGGGTTAACCCTGTCACTGCACCTGTCACTCCACAGGGCACAGGGACAGTGGAGCTGCTCTCTCTCTCCACATGAGGAGTGTGGCAGGCTCTCACAGGCAGCTGCCCCGGGGCAGGAGGCACGACAAGTGCAATCGCTCTGAGCAGGAGTCAAAGAGGCGAGGCACCAGAGAGCAGCGAGTGAGCCACATTTGGACTGGCCCCGGTCCCTCTTTGGAATGGTTCTGTTGTTGGTGGAGCCTCGCTGAGGTCTGCACGTGAGCAGATGATCCCGTCCTCCTTGAATACAAAGTGTTAGGGTTAGGGTTAGGGGTTAGGGTTAGAGTAAGGGTTAGGGTTAGGGTTAGGGTTAGGGGTTAGTGTTTGGGTTAGGGTTTGGGGTTAGGGTTAGGGGTTAGGGTTAGGGTTAGGGTTAGGTTAGGCCAGTTAGCTTAGGGTTAGGCTAGGGTTAGGTTAGGCCAGTTAGTGCCAGGTTAGGTTAGGTTAGGGTTAGGTTAGGTTAGGGGTTAGGTTAGGGTTAGGTTAGGGTTAACCCTGTCACTGCACCTGTCACTCCACAGGGCACAGGGACAGTGGAGCTGCTCTCTCCACATGAGGTTTAGGCCAGGCTAAGGTTAGTTAGGCCAGGGTTAGGCCAGGTTAGGTTAGGGCCAGGCCAGTTAGGGTTAGGTTAAGGCCAGGCCAGGGTTAGTTAGGCCAGTTAGGGTTAGGGTTAGGCCAGGGTTAGGCCAGGGTTAAGGTTAGGGCCAAGGTTAGGCCAGGCCAGGCCAGGCCAGGTTAGGTTAGCGTTAGGAGGTTAAGGTTAGGGTTAAGGTTAGGGTTAGGGGTTAGGGTTAGGGTTAGGCGTTAGGGGTTAGGGTTAGGGTTAGGGTTAGGGTTAGGGTTAGGGGTTAGGGGTTAGGGTTAGGGTTAACCCTCTCACTGCACCTGTCACTCCACAGGGCACAGGGACAGTGGAGCTGCTCTCTCTCTCCACATGAGGAGTGTGGCAGGCTCTCACAGGCAGCTGCCCCGGGGCAGGAGGCACGACAAGTGCAATTGCTCTGAGCAGGAGTCAAAGAGGCGAGGCACCAGAGAGCAGCGAGTGAGCCACATTTAGACTGGCCCCGGTCCCCGAAGTGGTTTACTTTGCTGTTTGGAATGGTTCTGGTTGGTGGAGCCTCGCTGAGGTCTGCCCGTGAGCAGATGATCCCGTCCTCCTTGAATACGAAGTGCTGCACCTCAAAGGGCTTTCCAATAAATCAAATCCAAACTTAACAGATGTCTTAATTAATAAAACCTAAATTGTATCTGAATTATACTTTTTAATCATAAGGCCGATCTCATTCACAAAAAGACAATTAGTAATGTTTAGTAATCCCAAGTTTGTGGCGCCGAGAGACTTGCTACAAGAGCCGTTCAACTGCACAGGCCAAGAAACTGATGCAATATTAATCACACGTTTGACGTTCTCCTGAGCGTCTCTTTGTCCCCAGCTTTGCAGCTGTTCAGTCTTTGACCAGCGGGATTTTCTGGAGAAACAAGATCAAGAACTTTACAAGCAATTTACTTGAGAATGTACACTTTATATTGCACCGCTAACTGTTGTTCTGATCTTGCTGCACTTATTTTGTATTTAAGCCTAATTTATTCTAGTTCCTAGTTTGTGAATTTTGTTCAATGGCAATACATTTGTTTTATGATTCTGTTGTAAACATGAAGTGAATAAAGAATATAAATAGAGGGAGTTCTTACAGTCCCAGAGCAATAACATTAAACATAAGAACCCCATCGAGTTACAATCAGTCAGGAAAATAGATGACGCACAGGTACATTGTTTGGCTAATGATACTGTGTTTGTGAAATCCTTTTCATTTCCCCGTTCTTGCATCTATTGTATGTTTATAGCAGCTGTTACATGATGGGTCTATTGTGTTATGGAACCTGTTTGACCTTTGATTCTTTCACTGGCTTCATATTGACGCGTCTGTTGTTTACAGTTGATACGAGTGTGAGCAGCGACCACAAAGGACCAGCACACCGCTCTGAGGCCCCTGGTGCAGCTGCGCACTGGGGACCAATCTTCCACTTGCAGCACAAACAGAATGGCCCGGCTCTCACTCAGAGCAGAGCAGTTTACAGGTAGAGAAAGCACATACACGGGGGCCCACCAAGCACCAGGGCCCCAAGGCTGGTTACAGGAGAGAAGAAGAAGAAAGTGGTGCATTTCAATTAATCCAATTTATATCATATTTTAACAATGACTTTCCCTTGTTTATCACCAGACAAACCGGAAGTGCTTTCACTACAGGAGTGCAGCTCTGTGGCAAAAAGAGGCAAAAGTGGGCAAGATGCAATTAAGGCTGAGAGACATTCAGGGCAGTAGAACCAAGCTCTGTTTGAATAATAATGAACCTGTCTTCTTTACTGCAGTTGTAACCCTATGGGAGTAACAAGTATAAGAATATTGTGCAAAGTGGACGGTAATGAGGATGTGACAAGCTCTGTGTTAATTATTTGCTGTAGACCCAAAAATATCCTCAACAAAGACCTGAGTGTAACGACTACCCCAGGACTAAGCCAGGTCTAAATGTAAAAGGATATTCAAACCAAACCGATGCTGTTGCTCAGAACAAGGTGCTTTTATTTGTCTTGATCTTGTTTGTAATGAATCCCGGGTCAAAGATGTCGTCCTCCTCAGGACTTGATGTGGCCCCTGGTTCAGTACAGGGTCCCTGCTGAGACCCTAAGGAGCCCTGGGGCCTGGCTAGCGTCAGGACAGGCCCGGGCAGAGCAGAGTGAGGGGCCTCATGCTGGGAACCTCCTGCTGGGCCCTGCTGCCTCTGACAAACAGAATCTGAGCTCCAAAGATAGGTTCTTCAGCAGGTGTGCAGGGGCAGGTTGTGCAGCAGGGGCAGGTTGTGCAGCAGGGGCAGGTTGTGCAGCAGGGGCAGGTTGTGCAGCAGGGGCAGGTTGTGCAGCAGGGGCAGGTTGTGCAGCAGGGACACATGCTGGATTAGTATTCTGAACACATGGGGCTTCATATTTTCGGTACATTATTAGGCTTGAGTGCCACAAGCTGGAAAGAGGCCTATTCGTTTCGTAGGGCCGTGCAAAGCACGAAATCGAGCGCGAAGCGCTCGCCTGCTTCCAAACACTCACTAACTCAGGCACGTCCTGTGCATACCAATTAGTAGCAGGAAAATTGAACATTATTGTTGTAAACGGGCGAAGCTCGTGCGAAAGTGCTTTAAAAGCGCTAGTTTTTTATTGTAAATAGGGCCAATAACAGAAAGTGGGCGGCGGCCACTCAAAAATCTCAAAAGTGTTTGCCAGTGACTGGGGACCCATACCATGACGTAGGAACGCGCGCGTGCTTTCTGAAAATAGTTTGTCATATTTAAAAAATGGGAAACATTTTTTTCGCATCGGAATATTCTTTCTTTCTTTCTTTCTTTCTTTCTTTCTTTCTTTCTTTCTTTCTTTCTTGCTTTGCGGGGCAGCGCTGTGGCGCGGGCCGATCATTGCCGCTTGCAGCTATATTTATTATTATTGTTCATAATGCATTCTATTTGTAAAGCACTTTTTTACATTTCATTGAAATCTCAAAGTGGTACAGAAAAGAGTTAAAAACATTTACAGTGTACATTCGAAAACATTTAGAGTATAAGAAAGATTAAAATGGTATAAGAAAGATTAATAACCGTCCTAGCTGGCCTTAAAACAAAAATGTCTTTTTCTGGTTCCTGGCGTGGGGCAGGAAGGCCCTGTCTCCCACAGTGGAGAGCCTGGTCCTGGGCTGGTGGGGGCAGTGAGTGGATGCTGAGCGTAGTGAGGTGTGTGTGGGGTGAGGGCTGGTTCCTGCACTGGCAGGTGAGGAGGCAGACTTTATACTGAATTCTGAGGGGATGGGCCGGCAGTGTAGAGCGGAGAGCAGGGGTTATGTGGGCATATTTGCACCTCCACGTCAGGACAGGCACCTGATGAGGAGGGCATTCTGAGTAGTCCAATCAAGAGGAGATAAAGGCATGGGTCAGTTTTTCAGGATCTGGCTGTGAAAGGGAGGGGCGGAGTCTGGCAGTGTTTTGAGACGTGGCAGATGGGACTTTCAGATGACACAAGAGTCAAGTTTGACTCCCTGTTTGTTACAAAAGGAGGCTTTTCCTCACAGCAGACAGGGGGCGCTCTGGGACAGTTATCCTTTTGATAAATTCCATCAGAGACATTTGGGTTTAATTCCAGTCGATTCACAACCAACTCACTTCAGCTACACTGATGTTTGTATGACTAAATGGTTCGTTTGGTTTGGATGATCACAATGCACATGACTGTCCAGACTGAGCACAACGGCAGGACCACAGCGACAGGAGGAAAGGAGGATGAAACTACAAACCTTTAGGGGCCTCAAAAGCCTAATTCCCATCGTGGGTGTTTTTTACTTTATTTTTAGGCTATATTAATTTTTACATACAGCTCAAACTGTACTGTAAAAAACAAACAAAAAACTGTATTTTATTGGTGTTTCCTTTTCATTGCCTTAAGTTGTGAGTTTGAGGATCGTGAGAACAGAGCACAAAGCTAACCGAGCTGGCATGTGCTGGTCTGTCATGGGTTCATGACCACCAGGACACTGAAAACTCTCTCATGTGACTCTGGAGCCATGATGGAGCCTGTCAGATCTCCATGGAAACACACAGCAGTGATCAGGGACTTTATTAAACATACATGAACTATTTGCCCCAACCCTGAGAAGTGCTCGGTCTAAATGTAGATATGTCAGAGTTTCTTAGCTCTGCTCTTTCTCATGTAGAGTTTAAATAGCTTCCATCATTTGTACAGACTTAGAGCAAGTATGCACCAGGAGAAGCGTTTATATTTACATAGATTTGCTTTGACACGTGTCCAAAAAGGTGTGTGCCAAGTCAATTTGTCAAATATGTGTCCTTTAAAGGCTCATTCTTTGTATTATCTTAAATTCTAAACATGTTCAAATGTTAAGCTATTCATGGTTGTTAAAGAAATGACTCCAAATCATTACAATTTCAATATTTATTACAAAAGAAAAATCAAACAAAACTGTACAGAACAGTGTGATAATTAGCGGTGAAACTGCGTGTGGGCGGAGCTAGGACGTCTCCATCTTGTACCCGTGCTTCTCCAGCTCGGCCCTGTGCACAGGAGAGAGAGTACACATGATTACAGGTGGGTGGCGCACACAGTGATTGTAGAAGGACACGGTGCAGAATGCATGGAGGTGCTATAGTGGTGATTACATATGGTGGCCTTTCACTCTAATGATATCTCACACAAACACGGCCCTCATAATTGTCCAAATAAAACAATAGCAGGCTGCAGACTGAGAGGGGCACTTATGTCTGAGCTGGATTCATTATGAAGCAGTTTACGCTCGCTGAAACTGTGGAGAGGACAGGGCAAGCTTCTGCAAATCCTTAATATACAGAGCCAGCATGAAGCCAGCATGAATTTGTATTCTTTATCAAATGTTTTGTATCATTTTTCTCATAGAATTATTTCCTAATATCAGCGTTTTTTCGATAATAATGTATTACACAAGCGTTTAAAAAAAAAAAAAAAAGGTCATATCCACAAATATGGCCTGTATTTAATGTTTAAGTTGACTGAAGTGTCTTCCCCATGAAATGGCTGCACTATGGTTGAAAAACAATAGTATTGGATTTACAGAATGTTGTGACACACCATGACCTCGAGTTGACAGGAAACTACATTGGATTTCTCCTCACCTTTTTCTGCATTTATTTGAACCTGTCATTATGTCTTGTTTTGCCTAAGTCTGTGTGCTCTTGTCCAATCATGTGACTGTGGTGTGCAGCCCGCAGGAGCCACAGAGCTGACCGCTTTGGAAGCTCCACCTCAGATGATTTTCCTTTGGACCCTGTACCAGGCCACTACGGTTCACTAACAGTTTCACACTGTCTCAGTCGGCTCCAAAGTGAACCAGTGGAAACAAGCCTTATATCCATGAAGTGCCACCCTCCAGGCCGGTCCGCTCACTGTGTCAGGTCCAGAATGCTCCTGCCAAAGTCAGGGCTGGGTTAGACGACAGCGGCACAGTCAGGGCTCAAGTACAAATGTGATCCCGTTGTTTGTTCAGTGGTTTTATGGGAAAGGCCAAATTCAAAAGGAAAGAGAAGCTGGATGACAAAATGAGTCACAATTTATTTCCTCATTGAACAATCAACATTATTTTGTTACATTTTGTTTCTGTTCTTAATAAAAAAGGCTTGATTAATAATTAGTTGATTTGTTGAGGCCATCCAGATTATTATTCATCAAAAAACACTAAATGTACACATTTCATGTGTAATTTGGGTGTAATTCCTGCTGAGTCTCTTTTCAGCCCATGGCATGTTTTGGAGTCTGTTTAGACCAGATGTACTACATTTACTACATTAGCTAACAATTATTTCAATAATTGAAGCTGTTTAAGCCCTGCGCTGGTCCAACCCATGTTTGTCAGTTGAACAGTTTGAATCTAAGGTCAAAACCTGCCTTAATGGAATGAGTGAAATGAGAACTATTTTAACCCTGGAAGAAACACACGAGGACAGAACTGTGGGTTTCATGTCTTTTTCCAGCCAGTGAGAGCCCGTTTGAGAGCAGTGTTGTCATTAAAAGACTTGTGCTTCAATATATAGTTCCTTTTTTTTAAATCAACTGATGTAAAAGCCATATATGCTACTCATATCTTTAAATAATAATCTTGAGATGTCAAAACTATGTAATTCTTTTTTTTTAAATGTAAATCAGTTTGGATTCATTTCTGTTCATTCACTCACTAAATACATCAGGATCATTTCCATTAGTGACTTTTACACAACTCTCAGTTCCTACCTGTGACTCTTGGCTGAGCTCATGGTGGCGCCCTGCTCTCTGCTCCTGTATAACGTGCAGCTTCAGACCTGACAGAGCTCATGTATCTGACTGTCGGTGGAATAAGCAGCAGTCTTAACTGCCTTGATCACAAATACAAATACGTCTAGTTGGTCATAATATAGGGCAGTGGTTCCCAAAGTGGGGGTCGCGAGGGATGAGCTGGGGGCGTGAAATGAGTCTAAGATCTAGCTTTGAATAAATATGACACTGCATTTGCTCTATTTTTCAAATTAAAAACTGTGTTTCTTGGGAAGTAGGGTCTAATAAGCAATAAACTATTCAAATAACCAACATTAAACTTGATTTAACATGCTTTGACACTTCATTTTGCTTTGGAGGCCCGAGTAAGTTGCTGGGCTATTTTGGGGGTCCCGGCCAGAAAAGTTTGGGAACCCCTGATAGGGTACAATATCAAATTTTAGTGCTACGATTATTGTGCGATGAAATATCACAATCATTTACAATTTTACAATTGTCGAGGTGTCAATTATTCATATTATTGACACCACGACAAAACAGCTAAATCCTTCATTCACATCAAATGGACTGCCCTTCCTCAATTATGTTCATCATTAGCCTTATCAAACCTGAACGGAGGAAATGATGATATTGTGACATAAATAGCCGAATAAAAAGCACTTAATGTTTAGATGTACTTTTTTGGTGTATAGACTGAAATGAAACAATTGTAAGAAGCAAATCTAAATATAATCCCAAGTATGGATGAACCCATTGACTGTAGGCTGCTTGTCTTCCTTGAACTGCCCTTGTGTTTTCCTGAATCTGTCCCATAACAGATTGTTTTTGTTACAGTATAAAACGTGTTTAACCGTCCAGCCCCCCACACAGGGGCCTCTGAGGCGTGAGGCAGACCTGAGCTGATTGGAGAAGTCGTCTTCCACGTTGTCGTCGTCCCAGTTGTCCTCCCACACATGAGCGTCCTCGTCCTCGTCCAGCCCGGTCCAGTCTGCAGGGGACAGGCACAAAAGTGTCCAACAAATGTTAATACAACTGCGCAGAAACAACAGCATTTTTGTCAAATGTTGGGACTCTATTTACGATACAATCTGACGTTTACTGTATTATTAGTGACTGTCTTACATCACTTTGGTCAACTCTAGTTATGTCGACATGCACACCAAAAATCTGATTATCTGAATTTGGGGTCATCAAATGATGATTTCTTTCTGGTTTTTAGACATGTGCAACTTTTGACAAGGAAAATTATGCAAGAAAGCAAACAATATGTCAAACATTTTTGAAAGACTGTCATTTTGTATTTTGTCCTCCAAATAAAATAGCTGATTTTGTTATCAGATTTCGGGAATTATTAGATGATTAAAATGTCAAAATCTGATCTCAGATGATAATCTGATTTCTTTCTGATCATTCACATCAGACTTTGCATTTTGCATGTTATTTAAATAATCAGAACAGTGCAGTATTTGACAGCGTCTGCAGTGATGGGGGGCTGTTGTGGTGAAGGAGGAGCTGAGTCAAAAGGCAGAGCTCCGGGTTTAACGCTCAATCTATGTTTCCACTCTCATCTATGGTCGTGAGCTTTGGGTATTTATGACCAAAAGAACACAATCATGGATAAAAGCGGAATCTGTGACCGAGCTCTGGATAAAAGTCCAGAACTCAGATAGTAATCACATTTTGATGTGCATGTAACGTAGAATATTAAGATCAAAATTAGGGCTGCAAAAAGTTCATCAATTTGCAATTGTACATTTATTTAGTATTTGAATAGTCATTTCCTGGGCTTACATAGGTTCAAAACAGGCCATGAGATGAGAAGAGGTTTTATGATTTACATGGATTTGCAGTTGCACGAAAATGACGTGGAAAGTGTGTCAATGCTCTGTACAAATTAATAAGGAAACATTAGTTAGTTGCAGCCCTATTCAAAATCTGCAGGTCAGTGTTAAAGGGCCAGTTTGCTGATGAAGAGTATAAAACATTCTATTCTCCTGGAGGTGGAATAAAACCAAGCAATTCCCTGGAGCTGAGTGCACCTCTTGGTCCTAACTCTTAGGCAGGCTTAGCTACGTAGGACGTGGTGGGCGTTCACGAGAAGAACATGGTTTGTCTGCTGTTGCCAGGAAACATCATAGATTATGATTAAGGAGTTGTGTTATTAGTCTAGAAGTCATTGCACATGCCATTATCAAACAATAGATGCAAACAGATGAAAATGTTTTAATATTTTCACAGCTGTTATTTGCACCGCGTTAAACTTCTGTAGCTGGAATACACCAGGCCAAGTTGTAAGTGTCATTAATGGTATGATGATGGTGTTTAATACTACACACAGGCTTTACCAGTTTAGTTTACTGACAATGTGAAATGCTCATTTTAAGGGAGAATTTTATCTTGGAGTTAAGAGGGCTGCATAGACACAGTAAAATAAATGAGCTCTGTCAATACATGGCATTTTAATACTGTGATATGCCTTAATACAGGTTATTGTCGCATCCCTAGTTACAAGAAGTGTTTAATTGCCGTTTGAGAAACATCCACAAATAGCTGAGGAACTTTAGTCTTGTTTAGTTTTGCCGCGACCTCGGATTATTTGGTACTTCTACAGACATGACAATGGAGCACATTTGTGAACGGGGTCTGTGTAAAACAAAGAGATAGATCCATGGGCCCCAGAGCAAAGAGGGCTGCAGCAGCCGGTGGCAAGAGTGCATGGGAGAGTGTGGGGTAAAGGCATCACAGTCCCGCTGATGGAGTCCCAGCAGCCGCAGACAGAGCTGCTTGGAGCTGCTGTTCAGACACAGGTACATGCCATTGCTCTGTCTCTCAGCTGCTAGTCCCACTTCTCTCATGCTGTCCCTGGTTTTACACCTGCTCCACACTGGCCTTAAAGTATCAGATTAAGTCGAATGTAGGTTACAAGCAGATGTACTCTGCTCCTGGGAACAAGCAGCAATCCAAGTAGTTTTTGGGTAATAAAAAATGAAACATAAATGTTTTTATATCATACTTCCAGCCAAAGGCAAAAACTATTCTCTAAAAAAAAAAACAAAGGTGACTACAAAACTTGCATAATGCACCTTTAACTGGCCGTTATCAGATCGTCTAGTGCTGTTAACACACACAAAAACCTAATCAAATCACTGGGTTAGTTATCTGAGATTTACTGGCCATTTAAACGTAGCCACTGTCAAACGTATTCAAGTTTTAAGGTTAGTTTGGCTTGACATGACAAACACGACTGTGTGCTGTGGAAAGCTGTTAGCATTATGTCAAATCCACCCCTAGAATTCTCCACTAATATAACAATACATTAGTGGATAAAACCTCCAGGTTGTTCAAACTGGTTATTGAATATAATAGGAAGAAATAACAGGAGTGTCACTTCTCAATAAACAGGAAAAGGATAAAGCATTGTTTACGCTAATGCTAAGCGGCTAGGCTAGGCTACATGAGCTAGCTGAGTCACTGTTGATGCCCCGCGCTGGTCTCACACATCCCCGGCCTGTGGGCTCTCAAAACTCGGCTTTAGAGTGACTGACCCTCCGCTGGGAACTCTTCAAACTCGTCGTCCTCCTCCAGAAGGCCGAGGTCTACGGTCTGCTTCTTGTCCGACATTCTCTGTCTCTGTCTCTCGGTCTCTGGGCTGCTGTGCTGCGGTTTGTCCGTGAGGATGTGCTCTGCTGCGGGTGAACAGCTCCGGTGGGCGGGGTTTTGGCGGAGCACTGTTTCCGGAGAGCGCAGGCTGCGTCAATGGCGTAAATAGTCACTTTCCGGATTACCGTGTGTTTGGTGCAGACTAGAGTAAAAGTCCAGTATTATTAGTACCGTTTTTTAAATAAGTAACTTAAATAAGATAAAATATTATAAAAACAGTAACAAATTCAGGAATAAAATTAGATACATTTTATAGAGCGCAACAGTGGCCGCCGACCGCTTGGTTCTGGAAGGACATTTTCCACTGAATTTGAATTTAAAAAAGAAAGAGTTTAAACAGTTTGGATTTAAAATGTAAAATATGATTTATGATTTGAGGTAATGTAGTCGGACGGAAAAAATGGTATAAACAATGCACAGATTTTGGTATTTTCAAAGAACAGACACAAAGTACTCAACTAAGAGTATTGTTTCTTCAAAACAAAAAATACTCAAGTAGAAGAAAGTAAAAGTATGGTGTCACTAATCTACTCTGAAAAGTACAATTTCTTAATTTAAATGATTAATAATAACATAATAATTTCTGCTGCTAATAAGCAAAAGACCTAAAATTCTGCAAATTTGCAACCTTTGAAAATGCTAAGTTATTAAAACATTTTGCCAAATTTTAAGTTGTACAAGTGTTTTTTGGACAAAAAACAACCGTTTTATAATGCTAAATATTTTACATTTTCTAAAAACCTACAGTGGACTTAAAAGTGGGCGGGACTGTTGAGCTCTTCTTGAATACCAATAAGAAAATATATATATATATCGGACAAAGTTAAACTAGAATGGTCTTAATCTGTATCAGAGTGTGGCTGAGTGGAGCACACGTATGCCAGGCCCCATGTGCAACCGGTTGCAGTGCTGTGAGTTAGAGTCAGGCTCCGACAATTTGCTGAATGTCCTTTCCTCTATCATGCCCTCTTTAAACTACATATAAAAGACCACAGGGTTATTTAAGAAACTACTGTTCTTTTGGGTCAAAAGTTTGTGCAAATAAGTGTGTTTTGGATGTTGTGGAATTGGTATTGTAGTATTTTTTCTTAATATTGGATTCGAGTTTGAGATTTTGCAGTTTGTGATCTGCACCAACTCTTATTGAGGGAGTAATGCAAACACAAACTATTTTGTGACATCATACACCAATGAGCACAGGCCACTGAAACCACTGCAGTGCCATGCCATTCATCTTCATGAGTGTTAGTAGCTGAGGTAGGAGCAGCAACGGTGGCAGGAGCGACAGGCAAGAGGCCTGTACTACGAAACTGGATTAGTGGGTTTGCAAAGTAACTTTGGGGTTAAACCTAGTGTGGCGGTACTACAAATCTGAACTCTCCATGGCAACAGGCCACAAACCCCTAACCTGCTCCAGACCATGTTAAGTTCCTGGCAGCTCAAATGACGTATGCAGCTGACCAATCAGATCTCACCATCGCTATGGCGCCCCCTTCCTTGAGAATCCTGTCGATTTGGGCGCACAGATTGAACAAGGAGCACTCCGCAGAGAGAGAATTTCAGTGATCGCCAAAACACGTTGGATTTCTCATGAGGGAACTGAGTACCTCTGTGGGCCTTCAGAGCCCTACATTGCTAACGCCACTAAATCGAGAACTAGCTGCTCCAAACTGTCTGTCTTGCACTTTGGTTTTGTGGCACAGGGGCTTTCATGTGTTCTGTTGGGGATGAAATTCTCCATAAAAGAATTACAATCAATATATTCACTGGCACACTAAACTATCACATTAGGCTCCAGTGGAAACATTTCTGTGCCAAACCTCAGCAGTTTTAATTTGTTTGTTTTTAATAAGTTTTCCATATAATCTGTGCGAATCAACCAATCACAGCACTTGAGGTCCAGGTGACTTTTGGACATAGGAGCATGAACACAGCACGTGCACTGCACGGCAAGAGCTGCAAGATTCCTGGGGAGATGTGCGGCACCTCTGAGCAGATTTGACTACCACCATGTTTTCCTTTGTCAGAGTTTTACTTTTTAATTCCTGGATGATAATGGCTTGTCCTTCCTGTAAGAAGTGGGCCGCTCTTCCCTTCTCCACTGCACTAAACTTTGCCCCTTTATGTGAAAGCGCACAGAGTCCTTCAGAAAATCTTGGTTTGACAGAGCGAGACGTGAACCTGCTTCGTAGTACGACTTATCCAGAGACGCACATGTCTCGGTTAGTCAATCCAGGTTAGAGGAACTCATCCAGGATCAGTTCAGCCAGCAGTAACATTTGTAATTGTTGGCACTTGATGACACTGTAGTAAAATAATAAACAGGCTGACAAAAAAGATGACTGAGTTGTTGTTTTTTCTTCTTTTTTTAACATCAGGAATATCAGAACACTACTACCTCTGATCTTTAAAGTGACTCAACCACATGACAAACTGCCACAAGTATGTGTTTTATAATGCACTTTCAGAGTCCTATGTCTCTGCACACAGAGCACTGCTAGCACTGATATCCCTGTGTTAACACGTCTCTTCCCTCAGACACGGGGCAGATGTGTTCCATGTGTCTCTGTGTGCCGAGCCCACCACAGACCACCGACACTGTCCATTCCCAAGTCACACCATGGCACAGACAGCCGCGACTCAACCCACCATGCACATCACATTAGCACAGCTCACTGTGCCAAACCCCGGCAGAGGGAGCTGCCAAGAGTTTGGAACAGGCACAAGATGGAGGAAGTGATGGACGTCAACGCTGCAAAAAAGGATGATCAGTTAAGTTAGTTACTTGAACTTAGAAAATGTATTTTGAATAATTTTTATTTTAGCTGATTTAGTTTTAGTATTACTGGCAACAATCAAATTCTTTTCCAGATTAGGTCTTTTGTTGTGACTTTATGAACCTGCAGTAGCTCAATCTAAACTCAAGTAAAGTAAAGTGGTGAATAAAGTAAAGGTCTTAAGAAATTCCTAAATGAGAGTTAAAACGTAGAGCATTTGGGGAAGCTACTGCTCAAGGAAGAGTAATTGTAAGGCCGGTAAGCGCACAAGGATTATGCATTTTGTGCAATTTTAAGACATGACAAAAGTGCGCAGACCTCAGTGTCTCATGAGTCACACTCTAATGAAGGACATCACACACTCAGTGAAGAGTTGCTACAAGTGAAGTAAAAGTGTCACAACATGAGCTCTAATGCGTCGTCTGATGAAAACAAATGTACAAGGATACAAGGCAAACGGTCTGTGCTACTTCTCATTTACAGCAAAAAGGAAAATAAACCAAGAAATGCGTGTGAATTTATTTCTGCTTGTAAATGCTGACAGGACAACTGTGTGGTGTCACAATTTT